>NIJG01000243.1:176000-195523 GCA_002201625.1 Euglossa dilemma
TTCTAAAGCTGTTTTACCCTCGATCCTCTAATTCATACAAGAGGATAAGGTGCCCATCAATGCATTGTATACTAATTTATTAATCTCAACACAAAGCAAGACACTCCATGCAGCCGGTGATGTTCTTCGAAGGCAAGGTAATCTGTAAAAAGAACGACTTCATACCAACCTGCAATGATCACCGACTGCTTGACCATCAACCTTGCTATTCATACCGTGAATTAGGTTGTCCATTGGCAATACTGTTAGGCGTATTTATTCCTGGAATACGCGGTTTGACTAATGGAACCACAGGTTATGCGATGCTATTGACTTAGCCGTCCGTCTCTCACAGAAGGTGGCAACGTCTTCGAACGGAGTGACCGTCGATCTTCTACATCATAGTTGAAGTTAAGGTGCCCGTCACTGAAATGAAGACTAATTTCTTACTCTGAATACGAAGTTATACTCTCGAGATGCCGAGTTTGCTTCTCCGATGGTAAAACCATCGGTAAAGTGTTGGACTTTGAACCAATTGGGAACGCTCTCAAACTGTTCGACGCTCTACTACTATATTCATACAGTGAATCAAGGTGCCTAGTGCCAAAGCTCTTCGGCGGTCTTGCACCCAGAATACATGGTTTGACTCTCCGAATCGCAGGATAGGTGAAGCAATTGACTTAGCCGTTCGTCTCTCACAGAAGGTGATAACGTTCTCGATCGATTTGACCATCGTTGTCCTGATTCATACATGAAGTTAAGGTGCCCCTCACTGAGACGAACACTAATTTCTTTCTCTGTACACGAAGTTACACTCTCGATACAGCGGGTTAGGATTACGGAAGGTAAGGCCTTCGGTAAAAAATTTATATCTATACCAATAGGTAACGATCTACAACTGAATGACGGACTGCTTTAATATTCAAACCGTGACTTTATGTGTCCATTGACAATACTGTACCTCAGATTCACTCCCGGAGTAATTGATTTGCCTATCTGAATCACAGGATAGGTGAAGTTATTGACTTGGCCGTTCGATTTCCAAAGATGGTGGGAACGTTTGATATTCTAATTCTTACATCAATTTAAGGTGCCGTCACTGAATTTTATACCAATGTGTTTCTCTGAACACGAAGCTATACTCACCATACGGCGGGATAGCTTCTAGGACGGTAAGGCATTCGGTAGTACGTTTGACTTTATAGCAAATGATATCGCTTTCACATGGTGTGACGCCTTATTTTAATATTCTCTACGCGAATTGTGGTACCTATTTATATAATGTACACCGCATTTACAACCGGAATATCTCGTTTTACTTTCGGAATCACAGGATAGGTGGAGCTATTGATTTATACGTTCGACTCACAGACAGGGTGGCAATTTTCTCGAACGGTATGACCCTCGATATTCTAATGCATACATGATGCAAACGTCTCGTCACTGAATTGGAAACAAATTCCTTTCTCTGGTCACGAAGTTATACTGTCGAGAATACAGCGGGTTTGTTTTTCCGAGGGTATGGCCTTCGGTAAAGCGTTTGACTTTATAAACATTGGAAACGATCGCAAACGGATTGACGCTCTACTTTACTATCAAAGCCATGAATTAAGGTGTCTATTGGAAATACTGTTGAGCGGATATGTTCCATCTATACCCGATTTGACTCTCCGAATCACTGTTTATTTGAAGCTATTGACTTAGCATTTTTACTCTCGAAGATGGTGGTTATGTCCTCGCACGGTTTGTTCCTTCATCGTCCTATTCATAGATGTAAATATGCTGTCTGTCTGCCAAAATGTGTACTATTTTGTTCCGGTGTAAAATACGCAACACAGTCACTACAGCGGGATGGGTCCACGAAGGAAAAGCCTTCGGTAAAAAGTTTGACTCTATGCCAATTCGTAATGTTCTATAACGGCCTGATACTGCACTTTAATATTCATGCCTGGAGGTAGGTTGTATAACGCTAATAATGCACAGCGCATTTACTACCGGAATATCTCGTTTAACTCCCTGATTCACAGAATGTATAAAGCTATTGACTTAGCCGTTTGAATCTCAAGGAAGGTGGTAACTTTCTTGATCGGCTTGACCCCCGATGTTCAAATTCGTGTATGAAATTAAGGTGTTCGTCTCTAAATTGAATATTATTTCGTACCCCTTACCGCGGAGTTATATTCTGGATACATCGGGTCAGTTTTTCGGTGGGTAAGGCATTCTGTAAAAATTTAACACTACACGAATTGTTAATGTTGTGCAACGGCATGACGGACTGCTTTAATATTCAAACCAGTAAGTGAGGTGTCTATTCCCAATACTGTACAGCGCATTTACTCCTGGAATACCTGGATCGACTATCGTAATAACAGGATAAGTGAAGTTATTTACTCAGCAGTTCGACTCCCAATGAAGGCGGTAACGTTTTCGTGCGGTTTGAAAGTCGGTCTCCTTATTCATAAACGAAACTATGTTACGCTGTACTCAAATGTATACTACTTTCTTTCTCTTAACACGAAGTCTACTCTCGATACGGCGTGTTAGCTCCTCGGTAGGTCAAGCTTTCGGTTGAAGTTTTGTCTCTATACCAGTGAGTAGAGGTCTACAACGTGTTGACGGTCCGCTATAATATTTATAACGTGAATCACGGTGTCCATTGCCAATACTTTTCAGTATATTTATGCCTGCAATACCTGATTTTACCGTCGGAATCATTGGTCAGGTGAAGACATTAACTCTGACGTTCGATTCTCATCTAGAGGTGGTTACGCTCTCGAACGGCTTTACTCTCGATATTCTAATTTCTACATGTAATTAAGGTGCCTGCCTCTATTGTGAATGGTAATTTGTTCCTCTGAACACGATGTTATACTCTCGATACAGCGGATTATACATTCGCATGGTAAGGCCTTCAGTAAAACGTTTGACTATATACCAATTGGTAACATTCTCAAATGGAGTGACGCTCTACTTCATTATTAAAACCGTGAATTATGTTGTCCAATACCAACACTGATCTTCGGATTTACACCCGGAATACCTGGTTTGACACTCGGAACCATAGGGAAGGTGAAACTAATAACTAGGGCGTTCGACACGCATCTACGGTGGCAACGTTCTCAAATGGTTTTACCCTCAACGTTATAACTCATACATGAAATTGAGGTGCCCGTAGCTAACATGTAAATTAATTTGTTATTCTGTACACGATGTTTTACTCCAGATACAACAGATTAGGCTTTCGGTGTGTGTGGTCATCAGTTAGACGACTCACTGTATTCAAATTGGTACCGATCTCAAAATTACTGACGCTCTACTTGAAACTCAAACCGTGAAGTAAGGTGTGTATTGGCAGTACTGTGCAGTGCACTTAAATTCATAATACCTGGTTTGTCTCTAGGAGTTACAGGATAGGTGAACCTATTGACTTAGTCGTTCGACTCGCAAAGAAGGTTCTCGAGTGGATTGACCCTCGAGCTTCTAATACATGCATGACGTTAAGGTGCCCATCTGCGAAATGAAGACTAATTTCTTTCCAAGGACACGATGCTATACTCTCGACACAGTGGGTTAGCTTCTCGGAAGGAAAGGCCATCAGTAAAAAGTTTGACTCTATACCAGTAGGTAAAGTTTTACAACGGTATGATTCTGTTCTGAACTATTTATGCTGTGAATGAAGGTGTCTATTGTCAGTACTATTCTGCGGATAGACTCGTGGAATTACTGGTCTGACCCTCGGAAAAACAGGGTCGGTGAAGCTATGGACTTAGCAGTACGATTCTAAAACAAGGTGTTGACATTCTCGAACAGCTTGACCCTCAACTTTGCTATTCATACGTGAAAATGAGGTGTCCGTGAAAACTGAGATAGACACTCGTTGCAGCGGGACAGGTTCTCGGAGGGTAATGTATTGCTAAAAAAGAGTTACGTTTTCTTAAATGATAATGTTGTTCCGCGGTTTGACTCAATCTATGAATTACACGATCGAGTGCCATACCTTTCGAAAACATTACTACATTCCTTAAAATCGAATGGCTAAGACAGCAGCTGCACCTGTCCTGTAATTCTGAAAGTCAAACCAGATTTTTCGGTAATAAATGCGCTGTACAGCATGTGCAATAGACACGCTATTTCACGGTGTAAATATTAAGATACACAGTCAAACCGTTGTAGCACGTTACCTATTGGTATAACGACAAAAGTTTTACCGTAGACCTTACCCTTCATGAACATAACCTGCTGCATCGAGAGTATAACTTGGTGATCAAAGAGACACATTAGTATATATTTTAGTGTCAGGCACCTTAATTTCATATATGGATTATACGATCAGGTGTCAAACCGTTCGGGATCGTTGGTATTCGTATAAAGTCAAACGTCCTACCGACCTGGTTNGAGACACATTAGTATATATTTTAGTGTCAGGCACCTTAATTTCATATATGGATTATACGATCAGGTGTCAAACCGTTCGGGATCGTTGGTATCCCATTGGAGATTCAAACGGCTGAGTCAATAGGTTCACTTACCCTGCGAATCCGAGAGTCAAAACAGATATTCTGGGAATATATCCGCCGAATATTGTAGGCAATGGACGCCTTAATTCACGGTATGGATATTACAATGGAGTATCAAACCGATTAGAATGCTACAAATTCGTATAAAGTCAAACGTCCTACCGACCTGGTTAACTTTCGCGAATGTCACCGCCTTTGTCGAGAGTTCATAGGAAGGAATTAAAATACATTTTAGTGACACGCACCTTAATTTCATGTACGTATTAGAATATCGTGTATCAAGCCGTTCGAGGATGTTACCGCCTTCATTGAGAGACGAACGGCTAAGTCAGTAGTTTCACCTACCCTGTGATTTCGAAAGTCAGGCCAGGTATTCCATGTATAAATCCGCGGAACAGTATTGGCAATAGATACCTTAATTCAAGGGTGAGTATTGAAATAGGGTATCACACCGTTGGAGAAGGATACTAATTTCTATATAGTCAAACGTTTTAACGAATGCATTACCCTTCGAGAACCTCACCCGCTGCATCGAGAGTGTAACTTGGTGTCCAGAGAAGCACATTAGTATACATGATAGAGACGGGCAGCATAATTTCGTGCTTGAATTAGAAGATCGAGGGTCAAACCGATCCAGAGCTTTACCACGCTCGCCAAGAGTCGAACGGCTGAGACAATATGTTCTGCGATCCAGTGATTCCGAAAGTTAACCCAGATATTCGGGCAGTAAATCCGCTGAAAAGAATTTACAATAGACGTCGTTAATTTCTTTTTAATATTACAGTAGATCGTTAAACCGTTTGAGACAGTTACCAGTTGGTATAAAGTCAAACGTTATACCGACGGCCTTGCCTTCCGCCAACCTCACCCGCTTCATCGAGAGTATAACTTCGTATTCAGGAACGAACTATAGTATACATTTAAGGGACGGGCACCTTTATTTCATGTATGAATTAGAAGGTCGATGGCCAAACAGATCCAGAACGTTACCAACTTTTCTGAGAATCACACAGCAAATCCAACAGCTTCACCTATCTTGTGCTTTCGTGAGTCAAACCATGTATCGCGGGAGTAAATAGGTTGAACAGTTTTGGCAATAGACACCTCAATTCCCGAAATGAATAATGAAGTAGAGAGTCATACCGTGGAAGAAAGGTACGTACAGTTATAGAGTTAAACTTTTTAACGAAGGCCTTAAATTCCGAAATGCTAACGCCCTATGTCGAGGGTACGTCGTAGTGTTCAGAGAAGCAAATTATTATACTTTTAAGCGACGAGCACCTTAATTTTATGCACGAATTAGAAGATCGAGGGTCAAGCGGTTCTGGAACGTTACCTCCATCTGTGCGGGATAAGCGGCTAAGTCTATAGCTTCACCTATCCTGCGATTCGGAGAGACAGACCGGGTGCTCCGGGAGAAAGTGCGCTTAACAGTTCTAGCAACAGAAAGTCAAACAAGCCAATTCTGGAGTTCATCAGCTGGACAGTATTGGCATTAGACACCTTAATTTTCGGTTTGAATATTAAAGTAGATTGTCAAACCGTTTGAGAGCCTCACCATTTGGTATAACGTCATACACTTTATCGCATACCTTACCTTCCGAGAATATGAGCCGCAGTATCGTGGGTATAACTTCGTGTTCAGAGTATCAAATTACTATACATTTTAGTGACGCGAAATATAATTTCATGTATGAATAAGAAGGCCGAGTGTCGAACCGCTGGAGAACGTTTCCACCTCCTTTGAGTGTCGAACGGATAAGTCAATACCTTCAACTATCCTGCGAATCCGAAATTCAACCGAGATTTGCCGGGAGTAAACGCGCTGTATATTATTATCATTACACACCATAATTCGCAGTTTGAATAATAAAGTAGATTGGCAAACCGTTTCAGCGCGTTACCAACTGGTATAAAGTCAACCGTTTACCGAAGGCGGTAACTTCCGAGAAACGCACCTGCTTCATCAAGAGTATAACTTCATGTTGATAGAAAGAAATTAGTACACATTTCAGTGGCGCGCTCCTTAACGTCGTGTATGAACTATAAGGTCGAGGGTCAATAGCTTCACCAATACTGTGATTTCGAGATACAAACCAGGTATTCTGGTGAAAAAATGCGCTAAGCAGTATTAACGGTAGACACCATACTCCACGGTTCGAATATTAAAATAGAGCGGCACACCGTTTAAGAACGTTGCCACTTTCTGTGAGAGACGAACTGCTACGCCAATCGCTTTACCTATCCTGTGATTCCGAGAATCAAACCAGCTATACCGGGAGTAAATGCGCCGTACAGTATTGGTCTTAGGCACCATATATCACGGTACTGATATTACTATTCATAGTCAAATCGTTGTAGACAGTTACCTGTTATACAGAGACAAACATTGTCCGAAGGCCTTACCTTCCTAGTAGCTAACCAGCTGTATAGGGGGTATGGCTTCGTGTTCAGAGAAGCAAGTTAGTATGAATTTTTGTGACAGACACCATAAGTTCATGTATTATTTAGAGGATCGAGGGTCAACCCGTTCTGAAACGTTACCACTTTCTTTGAGATACGAACTGCTAAGTCAATAGCTTGACGTATTCCAATATTCTAGGAGTCAAACCATGTATTCCCAGAGATAATGTTAATAATTTGTTACCTTGAACACTGAGCAAGGTAGTTGCTGCAGCGGGTTGGGCTTCTCGGAAGGTATGGCCTAGACGAATAAATAACGTTCTACAAAGATATGACGCCCTACCTTAACATTCATACCGTGAAGTAAGCTGTCTATTGTCAATATTGTTCAGCGGATGTGCTCCCGGAGTACCTGGTTTGACTTTCGGATTCACAGGATAGCAGAAGCTATTGTCTTAGCCGTTCGACTCTGACTGAAGATGGCAGCGTTCACGAATGGTCACGGAGGGTAAGGTCTTCGATAAAACGTTTGACTTTATACCAACTGGTATCGTTCTAATGCAGTTTCACGCTCTACATTATTATTCAAACGATCAATTAAGGTACCAATTGCAAATAGTGTACTGCGGATTTTCTCGCAGAATAACTGGTTTGACTCTCGGAATCATAGGATATATGAGGCTGTTCACTTAGCCGTTCGACTGCCAAGGATGGTGGTACCGTTCTCGAAGAATTTCACTCTCGATTTCCCTATTGATACATGAAAATAAGGTGTCCGCCTGCTAAAACGTTTGCCAATTTGTATCTCTGAGCACTAAGAATGACTCTAGCTAAAGCGGGTTATGTTCTACGAAGATAAAGTATTCGGCAAAAGAAATTACTCTCAAGCAGTTGGTAATGTTCTCCGACGGATTGACCATCTGCTGTAATATTCGCAGCGTGAATTAAGGTGTCGATGCCAATGCTGTTCAGTGAATTTACTCCTGGAATTCCAGGCTTGACTCTCAGAATCCCTGGATAGGTGAATCTCTTGACTCCATGGTTTGACAAAAAAAGAAAGTGGAAACTTTCTTAACCGATTTTACTCTCGATCTTCTTACTCATACATGAATTTAAGGTGAACGTCACTAAAATGTATACCCATTCGTTTCTCTGAACGCTAAGTTTTACCCACGATACAGCTGGTTTTGTTCTCGGATGGTAAGGTATCCCGCCTGGAGTATGACGATATATCAATTGATAACGTTCTCAAGCGGTTTGGCTTTATACTTTAATGATCATACCGTGAATAGCGGAGTCTATTGACAATACTTTTCAGCACATTTAGCCCTGGAATTCCTGACTTGCATCCCCGAATCGCATGATAGCTGCAGCTATTTACTTAGCTGTTCGTCTCCCACTGAAGGCGGTAACGTTCTCGAACGCTTTGACCAACGCTCTTCCAATTCGTACATGAGAATAATGAGCCTTGCACTAAAATGTATACTAATTTGCTTCTCTTACAAGTTGGTAATGTTCTCACATGGATAGACGCTCGATATTATTATTCAAACCGTCTATTATGGTGTCTAATGCCAATACAATGCAACCGATTTTCTCCCGGAATACCTAGTTTGACTTTCGGAATCACACGATACGTGTACTTATTGTCGTAGCCGTTGGATCCTCAAAGAAGATGCTAACGTCATCGAACTGTTTGACAATCGATCTTCATAATTCATGCATGAAATAAAGGCGTCCGGCACTAAAATGCATACGAATTTGCTTCTTCAAATACGAAGTTGTACTGTCGATACAGCGGGTTAACATTTTGGAAGGTAAGGCCAGCGGTTAAAAGTTGCACTTTATACCATCTGGTAACGTTCTCAAACGGTTTCACGCTCTAAATTAATATTCAAACCGCGAGTTAAGGTGTCCATTACAAACAGTGTACAGCGGATTGACGACCGGCATACCTGGTTTGCCTATAGGAATAGCAGGATGCGTGAAGGTTATGATTTAACCGTTCCACTCTCAAATATGTTGGTAATGTTCTCGAACGGTTTAACTAACGCTCTTCGTATTCATACATGAAGTTAGGTTGCCAATAAAAAAAATGAATAGTAATTTTCTTCTTGAAACACGTAGATATACACTCGATACAGAGAGTTAGATTCTCGGACGGTAGGGGTTTCCGTAAGAAGATTGACCATACACCAATTGGTTATGTTCAGCGACAGGTTGATCACTCTACCATAATGTTCATACAATGAAATGCGCGTCTAACGCCAGTACTGTGCAGCGGGTGTAGCAGCGGATTACCTACTCACGCAATCACTGGATACGTGAAGCCATTGACTTAGCGGTATAGACTCTCAAGAAAGGTGGTAACGGTCTCGAATGGCTTGACATTCGATCTTCTAGTTCATGTATCAAATCATGGTGCTCTTCACTAAGATGTGCACTAGTTCATTCCTCTGGAAACGGTGTTATACTTCGGATACAGCGCGTTAGTTTTTCAGAGGGTAAGACATTCTGCAAGAAGATTGACCGTGCACACATTGTAATGACGTACAACGGCTTGACGGAATGTTATGATATTCAAACCCAGAATTGCGGTCGTCTATTGCCAATACTCTTCAGCGGATATACTCTCGGTTTTCCTGGGTTGTCTCTCGGAATCGCGGGATGGGTGAAGCTGTTGTCTTAGCCGTTCGCGTTGTGACAGAAGGTGGCAACGTTCTTATGCGATTTGACGCTCGATCTTCTAAATCATACATGAAATTAAGGTGCGCGGCACTATAATTGATCTTCATTTGATTCTTTGAACGCACTGTTATACTCTAGATACAGAGTTGTTCTCGGAAGAAGTTCTCGGAAGATATGGCCATCGGTAAATGGTTTGACTCTATATCAATATGAAACGTCCTACAACTGTTTCGCAATGTACTTTAATGCTTATACCGTGAAATAGCATGTCTATAGCCAGTTCGCCTCAGCGGATTTACTTCCGGGCAGGAGATTGGTCTCTCGGAATCACAGGATATGTCAAGCTGTTGACTCAACAGTTCGACTCTCAAAGGAGGTGGCAACGTTCTCGAACGACTTGACACTCCACGTTCTAATTCATACATGAAGTTATGGTGTCTGTCACTAAAATGTAAAGAAATTTATTCCTCTGACTCAACGTTATATTCTCGACAGGACGGTTTAGCTTCTCGGAAGGTAAGGTATTCGGTAAAATGACTTACTTTATACCAATTGGTAACGTTCTTAAAGAGAATAACATGCTACTTTGATATTCATACCGCGATTTATGGTGCCTGTTGTAAACAATTTTCCGCGAATTTACTCCCGGAGTTCCACTTTTGATTGTCGTAATCACAGGACAGGTGAAGCCATTGAGCTTGAAGTTAGGCTATCAAAGACGGTGCTCGCGTTCTCGAACGGTTTGGGGATCGATATTCTGATTCATACATGAAAGATAGGGTGCTGTCGCTAATGTGTGTACTAATTAGTTTCCTGAACACGAACTTCACACTCGATGAAGCCGCTGACGTTCGCGGAAGGTGAGGTCTCCTGTAGAACGTTTGACTTTATTGCAATTGTTAATGTTCGCCGACGGTTTGGGTCTCTACATTAATATTCATACAGCGAACTAATGTGGCTATTGCCAACACTCTTCAGCGGATTCACTGTAGGAATGCCTGGAATAGCTCTAGGAATCAGGATGGGTGGAGCTATTGACTTAGCTGCTCCTCTTCCAAAGAATGTGGCATCGTTCCCGATGTGTTTGATACTCAATTATTTCGTTCGTACAAAAAAATAAGGTATGCTTCTGCCATAATGCCTAATAATTTGTTTCCGTGAGCACTAAGCATGACATTCGCTAGAGCGGGTTTGGTTCTTGGAAGCTGTGGTATCCGGTAAAAAGATTGACATTACACCATTTGGTTATGTTCTCCAACGGTTTGACTATCTACTTTAGTTTCCATACCGTGTATTAAGCTGTCTAATGCCAATTCTGTCAGCGGATTTACACCTGGAATAAAGGAATTGAATCTCAGAACCACAATGATAAGGGAAATTATTGATACAGCAGATCGATGCTTCTAGAATGTGGTAAAGTTCTGGAACGGTTTGACACTCAATCTCCTAATTCTTATGTGAAATTAAGGTGCACGTCACTAAATTGAATATTAATTGGTTTCTCTAAAGACGAACTTTTACCCACTATACAGTTGGTTATGTTCCCGACAGGTAAGGTATCCAGTAAGGAGTATGACGTTATACGAATTAGTAATGCTCTCGAATGGTTTGACGTTCTATTTTAATATGGAAACTGCGAACTAAGGTATCCATTTCTATTACTGTACACCGGATTTTCACCTTATATATCAGGTTTGACTATTGGGATCCCAGGAGAGGTGA
Source organism: Euglossa dilemma (assembly GCA_002201625.1). Classification (NCBI taxonomy): domain Eukaryota; kingdom Metazoa; phylum Arthropoda; class Insecta; order Hymenoptera; family Apidae; genus Euglossa; species Euglossa dilemma. Next base: position 187,310 of record NIJG01000243.1, read on the forward strand.
TAATATAGGCTTAGCTGGGCGACTCTATAAAAAGGTGGTAACTTTCTAAAACGGCATGACACTCGGTCTTCATACTCATACATGAAATAAAGTTGCCGGCCTCTAAAATGTACACTAATTTGCGTCCCTGAAGACGAAGTTATACTCTCGATACAGCGGATTACATATTCGGAGGGTAATGTCTTCAGTAAAACGATTGACTTTACACTAATTGGTAACGTTCGCAAATGGAATGACGCACTACTTTAACATTAAAACCGTGACTTAAGGTGTCTATTGCCAATACTGTTCGGATGAGTTACTCCCGGAATACCTGGTTTGACTCGCGGAGTCACACGGTAGGTGACGCTACTGTCTTAGCCGGTCGATTTGAAGGAATGTAATAACGTTTTCGAAAGGTCTGATACTCGAACGTGTAATTCATACATGCCGTCAAACCGCATGTCAACATTATCATTTAAAATGAAGTAATTCTTTTTATCCAACACATTACCTGATGGGAACATATCCCGCTGCAGCGAGTGTCTATCTTGGTTTTTACTGAACCAAGTTAGTTGATATTTTCGCAGACGAAAGCACTATATTCATGTATGAATAGGAAAATTGACATTCAAACAGTTCGGGAACGCTACTACCTTCTATTTGGAATTGAATGGCGAAGTCAATAGCTTCGAGCATCCTGTGATACCTAGATTTAAGCCAGGTATTCCAGGAGTGAATCCGCAATACGGTATTGGATATAGGCACCATAATTCGCGGATTGAACGTTAAAGTAGAGAGTCAATTCGTTTGAGAACGATACCAATTGTTGTAAAGTAAAACATTTTAACGATGACCTGGCGATCTGAAAAACTAAACTGCAGGATCTGGAGTATAACATCGTGTTCAGAGGGACGAATTATTATAAATTTTGGTGACGGGCACCTTAACTTCACATAGGAATCAGAAGATTCATGGCCAAACCACTCTAGTACGTTGCCGCCTTGTGTGAGAGAAAAACGCTAAGTCAATAGTTTGACGTATCCTGGGATTCCGAGAAGAAACTGGCTACTCCTGGAGTGAATGCCCCGTAGAGTATTGGCAATAAACACCTTAATTCTCGGAATGAATATTAAAGCAGACCGTTATACCGTTATATAGCGTCACCTAATTGCATAAAGTTATACGTTACACAGAAGATGTAACCTTTCAAGACGCTAAACCTCTATTTCCGTGGTATTACTTCGAATTCAGAGACGCAAACTAGTGTACATTTCGGTGACGAGCACCTTAATTTCACACATGATTTAGAACATCGAGGGTCAAAGCGTTCGAAAAAGTTACAACCTTCTGTGAGAGTTGCACTGCTACGTCAATACCTTCAACTATCCTGAGATACAGATAGTTAATCGTGGCACTCTAGGAGTATATCCGCTGTACAACATTGGCAATAGACACCTATATTCACGGTTTGATTATAAAAGTAGGGCGTCAAATCGTTGGAGGTCATAACCAATTCGCATAGAGTAATTCCATTCAGCGAATAACTTACCTGCCGAAGATGTTAACCCGCTGTAGGGAGTGTCTTGCTTGTTGTTGACGGAAACATATTTGTGGACATTTTAACTTGCGGAAATCGTATTTTCATGCACAAGTACCAAAACCGAAAGTCAAAACTTTCGAGAACGTTATCACCTTGTATGAGAATAGAACGGCTGAGTGTACAGCTTCACCCATCCCGTGATACCGAGATACAATCCAGGTATTCCAGGAGAAATCAGCTGCTCAGTATGGACATTAGACACACTATTTCACGGTGATAATATTAGAGTACAGAGTCAATCCTTTGTAGAACGTTACTTATTGGTATAGTGTCAAACATTTTCCGACGGCCTTATCTTCCGAAATGATAACCCGCTGTATCGTGAGTATAACATCGTGTTCAATGGAACAAATTCCAATACATTTTAATTACGGGTACCATAACTTCATATATGTGTTAGAAGTTCGAGTGTCAATCCGCATCAGCAAGTTACATCCCTCTTTGAGTGTCGAACGGATATGTCAATAGCTTCATCAATACTGCGATTCGGAGGGTCAAACCAGGTATGGCAGAAGAAAATCTTCAGTGCCGTATAGGCACCATACACCCTATGAGATGGTATAAATATTAAACTCCAGAGTCCAGATGTTGTGGATCGTTACGAATTGGTATTGGTTCAAAGCTTTTGCCGAATATCTTGCCATCGGAGAGTGCAACCCGCTGTAGCGAGAGTGTAACCACCTTTTTTGACAGGCGAACGGCTATGTTGATAGCTTCACCTATTCCATGATTCCAAGAGTCAAACGAGGTATCTCGGGAGTATATCCGGTGAACAGTTTTGCAATAGACACCATATATCACGGTATGAATATTAAAGTAAGGACTTAAATCGTCGGAGAAAATTACCTATTCGTATAACCTCATTCTTCTTACTGAATACCTTACCTTAAGAGAACCAAACCCGCTGCCGCCTGTGTCTTACTTATTGTTCGCGGCTGCAAATTAGTAGATATTTCAGCCGAGGGCCACCTTATTTAAATGTGTGAATAGAAAAATCGAGTGTCAAACAGTACGAGAACGTTCCCACCTTCTTCGAGAGTCGAGCGGCTAAGTCAGAAGCTTCTCCTATTCTGTTATTCCTATAATTAATCCATGTATTTCGGGACATATTCCGCTGCACACTATTGGCTATGGACACCTTAATTCACGGTTAGAATACAAGAGTATAGAGCCAAACCCTTGTTGAACGTTACCGATTGGTATAATATCAATCGTTCTACAGAAGCCATTACCCTCCGAGATCCTATCCCGCGGTATCGAGAGTATAACTTCGCGTTCAGATGCACAAATTAGCAGAGATTTCGGGATGTGCACCTTAACTTCAAGTATGAATTGTGTGGATCGAGGGTGAAGCCGCTCGAAAGCGTCACCACCTTCTGTTGGAGACGAAGGCCTAAGTCAATAGCTTCACCTAACCTGCGACTCCGAGAGACAAATCAGATGTTCCTCGAGTAAATGCGTTGTGCAGCACTGGCACCAGGCACCTTATATCACGTCATGAATATTGAGATTGAGAGTCCAACCGTCGGAGAAAAATACCAATTTGTATAAAGTCAATCTTTTTACCCAATACCTTACCTTCTGAGAGCCTAACCCGATGCTGAGTCTGTGTTCTTTATTTTTCACATTTTCAAATTAGTAGTCATTATAGAGACGGACACATTATTTTTATTTATATATACGGATATCGGGAGAAAACAATGCGAAAACGTTACCACCCTGTCTGACAGTCGAGCGGCTAAGTCAGTAGAGTCACCTATCCTATGATTCAGAGAGCCAAATCAGGTATTGCTGGGGAAAATCCGCTGAACAGTATAGGCAATAGACACCTTACTTCACTGTTTTAATGTTAATGTAGAGCGTCAAACCGTATCAGAACTTTACCAATTGCTATAAATTCAAAATTTTTTCAGAAAGTCTTACCATGCGAGAAGCTAACCCGCAGAATCGATAGTATAACTTCATGTTTAGATAAACACACTACTATACATTTTAGCAGGCGGACACCTTCTTTTCACATATGAATAGGAGGGTCGATTGTCAAATCGTACGACAATGTTGCATCGTTCTGCGTGGGACGAACGGTTAAGTGAACAACTTTTCCTGTCCCGAGATTCCGAAGGTCAAACTAGGTATTCCGAGAGTAAATCGGCTGAGCAGTATTGGCAGTAGACACCAGAGATCACGGTTGGAATATTAAAATAGGGCGACACACCGTTTGATAACCTTATCAATTGCCATAATGTCGAACGCTTTAGCGAAGGCGCTACACTCGGCGAACATCACCCGCGCCATCTAGAATATAACTTCTACTTCAGAGAAAGAAGTTAGTATTCATTTCAGTCACTGGCACTTTATCTTCATGTATGAAATAGAAAATCGAGCAACAAACCGCTCGAGGTCGCTGCCACCTTCTGTGAGAGACGGCCGGCTGTGTGAGCAGCTTCACCTATCCTGTGATTCGGAGAATCGAAGATGGTATTCCGGGAGTAAGTCCGCTGAAGTGAATTGGCAATTGACACCATAATTAACGGTTTGAATATTAGAGCAGACCGTTATGCAGTTATAGAACGGTGCTTATTGGTATAGACTCAAACCTTTACCGATAGACTTACCGTCGGAGAAGCTAACCTGCCGTTTGTAGAGTGTAATTTCGTGATCGGAGAACGAAATCAGTATTCATTTCTGTGAATTTGGCCTTATCTTCATGGATGATCGAAATATCGAGGGTCAAACAGTTCGAGAACGCTACTACCTTCTGTGAGTGACGAACGACAAAGGCAACAGCTTCACTTACCATGTGGTTCCGATAGACAAACCAGGTATTCTTGGAGTAAATCCACTGAACAGTATTGGCAATAGGCACATTAATTAATGAATTGAATATTGAAAGGGAGAGTCAAACCGATTGAGAATGTTACCAATTTCTATAAACTCAATCGCATTACCGAAGAACATTTCCTCCGAAAAACTAACCCGCTGTATCGAGATTATTACTTCGAGTACACAGAAGGAAATTAGTATTCGTTTCAGTGACGGCACGTAAACTTCATGTATGGATTAGAAGATCCAGTGCCAAGCAGCCCGAGAAAGTTACCACCTTCTTTGGGAGTCGAACGGCTTAGTCAATAGCTTCACATATCTTCCGATGCCGGCAGCGATACCAGTTAATCCGGGACTAAATCCATTATACAGTATTAGGAATAGACTCCTTACCTCACGGATTGAATAACAAAGTACCAAGTCAATCCATTGCAGGACGTTACCTATTGGTATAGAGTCAAACTTTTTAGCGAAGGCGGTACCTTCTACAAACCTTACCCGCTGTCGCCAGTGACTTGCTTAGTGTACTCGGAATCAAATTAGTAGATACTTTAGCAGACGCACACCTCATTTCCACATATGAATAGCATTATCGGGAGTCAGATCGTTAGAGAACGGTACCACCTTCTTTGGGAGTCGCACAGCTAAGCCAATAGCTTCACCTACACTGTGATTCCGAGGGTTAAACCGGGTATTCCGGGAGTAAATCCGCTGAACAGTAATGGCGATAAACACCACAATTGACGGATTGAATATTAAAGTAAACCAAGAATCCGCTTGCGAACGTTAGCAGTTCGTTTAAAATCAAACGTTGTACCGAAGACCTTAGCATCGGAGAAACTAATCCACTGTATCTGTAGTATAACTTCGTGTACAGAGAAACAAATTATTGTATATTTTAGTGACAGGCACCATAATTTGGTACATTATATAGGAGATGGGGGGTCAATCCGTTAGGGAACAATGCCACTTTCTCTGCGAGTCGATGGACAAAGTCATTAGCTTCAACCATACTCTGATTCCGATAGACAAACCAGGTATTCCGTGAATAAGTCCGCTGTCCAGTAATTGCGATATACACTCTACATCCATGTATACGTAATAAATTGCAGAGTCAAGCCGTTGTAGAACGATATGATTTGACATAGACTCAAACCCTTTACCAAAGGCCTTACCCTCGGACATCCTAAGGTGCAGTATCGATAGTCTCAATTCGTGTTGAGGGAAACAACCTATTATTCCTTTTAGTGACGGGCACCTTCATTTCATGTATAAAGAAGAAGATCGATAGGCATACTGTTCTAGATCGAGAATACTGTCTGTGAGATTCGCACAGCTAAGTCATTAGCATCACCTGTCCAATGATTCCGAGATTCGAACTGGGTGTACGGGGAGTGAATCCGTTGTTCAGAATAGGCAATGGACACCTTAATTTAAGTTACGAATTTTAAAGTAGGGAGTCAGACCGTTGGAGAATATTACTGATTGGTATAATGTCCTTCCTTGCACCGAATATATTACCATCCTAGAACAAATCACACTGTAGCGGATGTCACGCTTAGTGCCCACGGAATCAAGTTAGTAGATATTTTTGCATTCGGACACTTTACCTTCATGCAGGAACAGAATAATCGGGAGTAAAACCATTCGAGAAGTTCCCCATATTCTTTGGGAGTGGAACGGCTAAGCCTATAGCTGCATCTATCCAGTGACACTGAGAGTCAAACCAGGTATATCGGGTGTAAATCCGCTGAACGGTATTGGTAATAGATACCTTAGTTTGCATGTTAAATTAGAGCGTCAATTCTATTGAGAACGTTACAAATTGTCATAGAGTCAATCGTTGTACCGAACACCTTACCCTCTGAAAAACGAACCCGCTGTGCCTAGAATATAACATTGTGTTCAGAGGGACGAAATAGTATATGTGTTAGTGACGCGCTCCTAAATTTCATGCATGAATTAAAAGATCGAGGGCCAATCCGTTCGGAAAAATTACCGCCTTCTGTTACAGACGAACAGCTAAGTCAATAGCTTCACCTATCCTGTTGTTCAGACCGTCAGCCCGGGAAATCCGAAAGTAAACTCGCTGAAGAGTATTGGCAATAGACACGTTAATTCACGGTCTGAATATTAATGCAGGCCGCCAAGCAATTGTTGAACATTACCTATAGGTGTAGGGTCAAACTTCTGCCAGCATGCCTTACCAATCGAGAAACCAAGCTCGCTGTATCGGGAGCACAACTCCGCGTTCAGAGGTACGAACTACTGAACATTTACTGACGATCACCTTAATTTCGTGCATGAATTAGAAGATCCAGGGTCAAGCCGCGTGAGAACGTTGCCACCTCCTGTGAGAGACGAGCGGCTATGTCAATGGTTTCACATATCCTGCGATTCCGAGAATCAAGGCAGGTATTCCGGGAGTAAATACGTTAAACAGTTTTGGCAATAGACACCTCAATTCACGCTATGAATAATGAAGCAGACCGTGATTCCGTTGTAGAACGTTACCTAATGCTATAGAGTCAAACTCTATCGCGAAGTGTTAATGTGCCCGTCACTAAAATATCTACTAATTTGTATTGCTGAACCCGAACTTATACCCTCGATACAGCGGATTATGTTCTCTGAAGGTAAGGTATCAGGTAAATAGAATGTCCTTATGCCAATCGGTAACGTTCTCAAACGGTTTTACGTCCGCATTTGATATTCATACCGTGAATTCAGGTGTCTATTGATAATACCGTTCAGCTGATTTACTCCTGGAATACATGGTTTGACCCTCCGAATCACAGGATAGGTGGAGCTATTGACTTGGCCGTTCGTCTCTCACGGAAGGTGGCAACATATTCTAACGGTTAGACTCTCAATCTTCAAATTTATTCATGAAGTTAAGGTGCCCGACATTAAAATGTATTGTAATTTGTTGCCCTGTATGCGATGTTGTACTCATGATACACCGGGATAACATCTCGGAAGGTAAGGCCATCGGGATAAAGTTTGATTCTATACCAATAGGTAACGTTCTGCAACGGTTATGACTGTCTGCTTTAATATTCATACCGTGTATTAAAGTGTCTGTTGCCAATACTGTTCAGAGGATTTGGTGAGACACTTTGGTGCCCTACTGCAATAATCATACCGTGAACAAAGGTATCCGTTACAAATAGTGTGCTGCGAATTGACTCCCGGCATACCTGGTTTGCCTCTCGGAATCAAAGGGTAGGTGCAACTATTGACTTAGATATGCGATATTCAAGGAAGGTGATATCGTTATCAAACGGTTTGAGACTTGATCTCCTAATTCATACATGAATTTATGGTGACCGTCTCTAAAGTGTATACACATTTGCATCCCTGAACAGGATATTATACCCACGATACAGCGCCTCTTGTTCTCGGTAGGTAAGGTATGCGAAGAAGAGTATGACTTTATACTAATTAGTAACCATCTCAGGTGAATCGACATCCTAATTTAGTATTCAAACAGTGAATTATGGCGTCTATTGCCAAATAGTGTTCAACGGATTAACTTTCGGAATACCTGGTTTGACATTCGGAGTCTCATGATAGGTGTAGCTATTGTCATAGACGTTCAATCCTCAAAGAAGCTGGTATCGTTCTCGAACGGATTTGAAATCGATCTTCTAGTTCATACACGAAATTAAGCCGTCCGTCTGCTAAAATGTCTACTAATTTGTTGCTCTGAGCACGAAGTAATACCTTCAATGTAGCGTGTTAGCTTCTCAGAGGGAATGGCCTGCGGTAAAAAGTTAGTCTGTATACGAATGGATAAAGTTCTACAA
>NIJG01000244.1:3811-17547 GCA_002201625.1 Euglossa dilemma
CGAACGTTACCAATTTCTACAAAGTCAAACATTTTACCGAATGCTTTACCGCCCCAGAAGATAACCCGCTGTATCTGGAGTATAATTCCGCGTTCAGAGAAAGAAATTCGTCTCCATTTTAGTGTCGGCACCTTAAATTTCATGTATGAATTAGAAGATCGAAGGTGAAACCGTGCCAGATCGTTACCACATTCTGGGAGAGACGAACTGCAAAATCAATAGCTTCACCTATCCTATGATTCCGACCGTCAAATGAGGTATTCCTGGAGTAAATCTGATTTAGAATGTTGGCATAAGACACACTATGTCACGCTATGCATATTAAAGTAGAGCGTCCGGCCTTTTGAGAGCGTTACGAATTGGTATAAAATCAAACGTATAACAGAGGGCCCTACCTTCCGCGATGCTCGCCGGCTACATCAAGAGTGTAACTTCGTGTTCAGAGATAGAAATTAGTATTTATTACAGTGAGGGGCACCTAACTTCATGTGTAGATTAGAAGATCGGGTGTGAAACCGTTCGAGAACGTTACCACCTTCTGTGTGCGACGATCGGCTAACTGAATAGCTTCACCTATCCTGTGATTCCGAGAGTCAAACCAGGTATTCCGGGAGTACAACTGCTGACCAGTATTGGCAATAAACACCTACATTCACGGTTTGAACATTAATGCAGAGAGTCAGGCCGTTTTTGAACGATACCAATTAGTATAAAGTAAAACGTTTATCAAAGGTGTTATATTCCGCGAATTTCACCGGCTTCACCGAGAGTATAACTTCCAGATTAGGGAATAGAATTAGTCTTCATTTGCGAGACGGGCAACATAACTTCATGTATGAATGTGAAGACCGAGAGTCGAAGCATTCGGTAACGATACTTCATTGTTTGAGAGACGAACAGCAATGTCAAGAGTTTCACTTATTCCAAGATTCCAAGGGTTATGTGAGGTACTCCGATCGTACATCCGCTGAACAGTTCTGCAATAGTCACCTCAGGCCATCGTACGTATATTAATGTGGAGCGTACATGCGTTTGAGAATTCTACCAATTGCTATAATGTCAAACGGTTTACGGAAGACCTTCCCCACCCAAAGCCTATAGCGCTGTACCGAGAGCATAACTTCGTGTTCAAGGAAGCTAATTAGTATATATTTTAGTGACGGCACCCTTTATTTCGTGTCTGAATTGGAAGATGAAGTGTCAAACCGTTCGACAACTTTGCAACCGTCTGTGGGAGAGGAATTGCTAAGTCCATTGCTTCACATATCCTGCGATTCCGAAGTTAAAGCAGGTATTCCCGGTGTGATTCCGCTGAACAGCTTTGGCTATAAGCACCTTAATTTACGATTTGAATATTAGAGTAGAGCGTCACACCGTTTTAGAGCGTTACCAATTGGTATATTGTCAAATCATTACAGAAGGCGTTAACTTCCGCGAATCTCACCGGCTTCATCGAGAGATTGAGTTCGTGTTCAGAGAAAGAAACTAGTATTCATTTCAGCGACTGGCACTATAATTTCGTGTATGACATAGAAGATCGAGGATCAAACCGTTCCAGAGCTTTACCACGCTCGCCGAGATTCGAACGGCTAAGACAATAGGTTCTGCTATCCCGTGACTCCGAAAGTTAAACCAGATATTCGGCTAGCAAATAGTATTGGCAGTAGACGCCTTAGGCCTTTCCTTCCGCGAACCTCACCCGCTTCATCGAGAGTATAACTTCGTGTTCAGGGAAGAACAATAGTATACAGTTAAGGGTCGGGCACCTTCATTTCATCTATGAATTAGAAGGTCGATGGTCGAACTGGTGCACATCGTTACCACCATTTCTGAGAGTCGCACAGCAAATCCAATAGATTCACCTATCCTGTTATTCTAGATTCAAACCATGTATTGCGGGAGTAGATACGTTGAACCGTTTTGGCAATAGACACCTCAATTCGCGGAATGAATAATGATGTGGGGAGTCAAACCGTCCAAGAACGTTACGCACAGTAATAGAATCAACCCCTTAACGAAGGCCTTAAATTTCGTGAAGCTAACGTGCTGTGTCGAGGGGACGTCGTCGTGTTCAGAGAAGCAATTTATTATACTTTTCAGTGTCGGGTTACTTAATTTCATTTATGAATTACAAGATCGAGAGTCAAACCGTAAGAGATCAAAATCACCTTCATTGCGAGCGGAACGGCTAGGTCAATAGCTCAGCGTATCTTGTGAATCGTAGAATCAAGTCAGGTATTCCGGGAGTAAATGCGCTGAACAGTATTGACAGTAGACACCGTAACGTACGGTATGATTACTAATGTAGAGCGTCCATCCGTCTGCGATGGTTACAAACTGGTTTAAAGTCAAACGTTTAACAGAAAACCGCACCCTCCAAAGCCTATCTAGCTGCATCGTGAGTATAGCGTCGTGCATAGTGGAACTAACTTGTTTACAGGTCAGTGACGGGCACCTCAATTTCGAGTATAAAAAGAAGATCGATCGGCATGCCCTTTGATAACGATACCACTTCTTTTGAGTGTTGCACAGTTAAGTCAATATCTTCATCTAAAATTTGATACTGCGAGTCAAACAAGGTATTGCAGTAGAAAATTCGTTGAATAGTATTGGCAATAGGCACAGTAATTCATTGCATGGATATTAAAGTTGGGCGTCAAACCGATCGAGTACGTTACCAACTGGTATAAAGTCAAACCTTTTATCAAATAACTTATCGACCCAGAACGAACACCGAACTAGCGAGTGTCTTGCTTAGTGCTCACGGAATCAAAATCGTAGTCATTATAGCTGACGGAGACCTTATTTTCGTGTCTGAATATCAAAATCGAGAGTCAAACTACACTAAAACGTTACCACATTCGTTCGGATTCGAACGGCTAAGATAATAGCTTCATGTGTTCTAGGATCCCGAGAGACAAAATAGGCACACTGGGTGTAAGTGCCCCGTACCGTATATGCAATAGACTCCTTAATTCTCGGAGTAAATATTAAAGCAGACCGACATACCGTTCTGGAGCTGTACCTACTTGTATATAGTTATACCTTTTACCGAAAGCCGTACCTGTCGAGAATGTAAACCTCCGTATCGAGAGTAAAAATTTGTGTTCATAGAAGCACATTAGTATACATTTTATTGATGGGCGCCATAATTTCATGTATTATTTATACGATCGAGGATCAAACCGTTCGAGAACGTTACCACCTTCTTTGAGAGACGAACGGCTAGGTCCATAGCTTACCGTAATCCAATATTCAAAGAGGCAAATCATGTATTGCCGCAGTAACTGTTACTAATTTGCTGCCTTGATCACCGAGTAAGACACTTGCTTCAGCGGGTTGGGCTTCTCGGAAGGTATGGCCATCGGTAAATAGTATTACTCTAAACAAAAAGATGAAGCTCTTGAACCGTCTGACGCTCTACCTTCATATTCGTAGCATGTAATAAGCTGTCTATTGCCAATATTGTCCAGCGGATGTGCTCCCGGAATTCCTGGTTTGACTTTCGGAATCACAGGGTAGGTGAAGCTATTGGCGTGGCTGTTCAACTCTCACAGAATGTAGTAACGTTCTCGAGAGGTTTGGCTCACGATCTACAAAGTCATATTTGAAATTATGTTACTCATCAATAAAATTTAGACTATTTTTCTTCTCTGACCACGAAGTGATACTCTCGACACAGCGGGATAAGTTCTCGGAAGATAATGCTTTCGGCAAAAGTAAAAAGTTTGGCACTATACCAACAGGTAAGGGTCTACAACGGCTTGAAACTCTACTTCAATCCTTATACCATAATTTGGGGTGTCTATTGCAAATACTGTTCAGCGGACTTACTGCCGAAATACCTGGCTTGACCCTCGGAATCGGCGAGGAGAAGCTATTGATTTAGCGACAGTCAAAAGTGGTCGACAAGTTCCGAAAGGTTTGACTCTCAATCTTGAAATTCATACATGAAAATATGGTGCCCGTCTGCTGAAATGTCTTCTAATTTGCATCCGTGAACACTATGCAAAGCACTTCGTCCAACACTTTAGCTTCTCGGAAGAAAATGTATTCGGCTAAAAGAATGACTTTATGCGCACTGGTAATGTTCTCCGTCGGTTTACCTCTCTACATTAATATGCATACCGGGTATTAAGGTGTCAGTTGCCAATACTCTTCAGCGGACATACTTCCGGAATACCTGGTTTGACTCTTGTAATCACAGGATGGGTGAAGCTATTGCCTTAGATGTGAGACTTACAAAGAATATTGGATCATTCTCCGGCGGTTTGACTCTCTACCATAATATTCATACCGTGAATTAAGGTCTCTGTGGCGAATGCTGTGCAGCGGGTTTTCTGACGGAATGACAGGATAGGTGAAGCTCTTGACCAAGCCGCTCGTCTCAGCAGAAGGTGGTAACGTTCTCCAACGGTTTGACCATCGAGCTTCTGATGCATATATGAAATTATTATCAACGTCACTGGAATGTATTCTATTTCACTCTCCTGACTGGTTTCTATATTCGCGATACAGCTGATCAGTTTTTCTGAGGGAAACGCATTCTGTAACAAGATTGGCCTTGAACGGCCCGACGGCCTGCTTTAATATTCAAGCCGTTAATTAAGTTGCCAATTGCTGATACTCTTCAGCGGATTTTCTTTCGAAATACCTTGTTTGTCACTCGGAATCACAGGATAGGTAGAGCTATTGACTTCTGCATTCGGCTCTCAAAGTGGGTGGTTACGTTCTAGGACGGTTTGATCATCGATCTCCTAGTTCATGCCTCAAATTAATGTTTTCGTCACTAAAATACATACTAATTCTTGCTTGTCAAAACGATGCTATATTCTAGATACAGCAGGCTAGTCTTTCAGAGGGTAAGGTATTCGGTAAAACGTTTGACTTTGCAGTAATTGGTAACGTTCGCAATCGAATTGACGCTCTACATTAGTATTCAAACCGTGAATTGTGGTGTCAATTGCCAATACTGTTCATCAGATTCATTCCCGGAATACCTCATTTGACAGTCGGAATCATAGGATAGATGAAGCTATTGACTTACCCGTTCGAATCTCAAAGAAGGTGGTCGCGGTCTGGAACCATTTGACACTCGATCTACTGAATCATTTCTGAAAATAAGGTGTACTTCTGCTATAATGTCTACCTATTTTTTTTTCGTGAGCACTGAGAATGCCACTCGCAACAGCGCGTTAGGTTCATAGATTGTTATGTATTCGGTAAAAATAGTGACTCTATACCAATTGGTAATATTCCTCGACGGATTGACCATCTATTTTAATACTTATACCGTGTATTAAGGTGACTAATGCCAGTACTATTCAGCGGACTTACTCCTGGAATACCTGGTGTGACTCTCGGAATCACAGGATAGATGAAGTTATTGGCAAGCAGTTCCTCTCTAGAAGAAGGTTGTAACGATCCCGGACGGTTGGACCATCAACCTTCTCATTCATGCATGAAATTACAGTGCCATTCACAGCATTGTATATTAATTTCTATCTCTGAATACGAAGTAATACTCTACATACATCGGGTTATGCTCTTGGAGGGAAAGGCTTTTTGTAAATTTTTTGACATCACTCAAATATGTAACTACAAATGTTTGACACTGTACTCTAATATTCTATCCGTGAACTACGGTGTCTATTGCCAATATTGACAAAACGGATGGACTCCCGGAATACCTGGTTTGTCTCTCGGAATCACAGGATATGTGAAGTTATTGACTTAACCGTTCGACTCTTCAAGAAGGTGGGATCTTTCTCGAAAGGTTTGACTCTCGATTATTCTATCCACGCATGAAAATAAGGCGACCACCTGCTAAAATTTCAACCAAATTGTTTCCCTGAGCACATGATATAACACTCGCTGCAGAGGAGTGGGTTCTAGGATGGTAATGTATTCGGCAGAAAGAATGATAACATAGCAATTGGTAATATTCTCCGTTGGATTGCCCTTATACTGTAATATTCATACCATGAATGAATGTGTCTATTGCCCATACTGTGTAGGGTACTTACTCCAGGAATACTAGGCTTCAGTCTCGGAATCACAGGTTAGGTGAAGCTATTGGCTCAGCAGCGCAACTCTCAAAGAAGGTGGAATCGATCTCGAGCGGATTGACCCGCGATCTTCTAATTTATGCATGAATTTATGGTGCCGTACCAAAATTGTATGGTAATGTGTTTCCCTAAACACGTTGCTGTACTCTCTATACGGCAGGATAGCTTGTCTATAAATATGGTATTCGGTAAAACTTTCGACTTTATAGGAATTAGTATCGTTCTCAATAGGTGTGACGCTCTATTTTAATCTTCAGTCCGCGTATTATGATGTGTATTGGCAATTCTGTTCAGCGAAGTTGCACCAGTGATACATGGTTGGGCTTTCCTAATCACTGCATGGGTGAAGCTGAAGACCTAGCCGCTCGTCCCTTACAGAAGATGGAAACGTTATCGAGTGGTTTGAAAAGCGGTCTTCTTATTCATATACGAAACTAAGTTGTACGGCACACAAACGTATACCACTTTGTTTCTCTTAACACGAAGTCATACTGTCGATACAGCGGGTTAGCTTCTCGGAAGGTTAGGCCTTCGCTCTAAACTTTGACTCTATGTCAATGCGTTACGTCCTGCAAAGGTTTGACTCTGAACATTAATATTTATACCATGAAATATGGTGTACGATGCCAATACTGTACAGCGGATGTACTCCTGGAATTCTTGCTTTGACGTTCGGAATCACACGACAGGTGAAGCTTTTGACTTAGCCGTTCGAATCGCAACAAAGCTGGTAACGGTCTCGTACAGTGTGACACCCGATCTTCTGATTCATACATGAAATTAAGGTGCCCGTCCATAAAATGTCTACTTATATTTATGCAGGAACACGAAGCAGAGTACCCCGTACAGAGGGTTGCTTTCTTCTGATGGTAGATCCGTCGGTATAACCTTTGACTCTATGCGAATAGGTACCATTCTACAATGTTTTGACTCCGAACTTTAATATTCATACTGTGAATTGAGGTGTCGTATGCTAATACTGTACCGCGGAATTACACTCGGAATACCTGGTTTGACTTTCGGAATCTCAGGATAGGTAAAGCTAGTGACTTTGCTGTTCGTCTTTCACAGAAGGTCGCAAGCTTATCGTGCGGTTTGACCCTCAATCTTCTAATTCGTGCATGAAGTCAAGGTGCCCGTCGCTGAAATGAATACTAATTATTTTCAGTGAACACGATCTTATTCTCTCGATGAAGCCGGTGACTTTCGCAGAAGGTATGGCCTCTCGAACGGTTTATCGCTCTAATTTAACATTCAAGCCGTGAATTATGGTATCTACTCCAATGCTGTTCAGCCTATTTACTCCCTGAGTAGTTGGCTTGAATCCCGGAATCACAGGTTGGGGGAACGTATTGACTTAGCTGTGCGTCTCGCCAAAAAATGATGGTAACGTTCACCAACAGTATGACACTCGATCTTCATATACAGACATGAACTTAAGGTGCCCGCCACTAAAATGTATTGTAATCTGTTCCTCTGAAAACCATGTTATACTCTCGATATAATGCGATATCCTTTCGGAGGGAAAGGGATTCAGTAAAACGTTTTACTTTATTCCAGTTGGCAACGTTCGCAAACGGATTGGCTCCGTACCTTAATATTGCACCATGAAATAGGGTGTCTAAAGCCAATGCTGTTCAACGGATTTACTCCAGGAAAACACGGCTTGCCTCGTGGAATCTTGAAATAGGTGAAGCTATTGACTTAGCCGTCCATCTCTCAATGAATGTCCTAACGTTCTCGATGCGTTTCACACTCGATCATCCAATTCATATATCAAAATAAGGTATGGCTCTGCTATAATGTCTACCTACTCGCTCCTATAAACCCAAAACACGACAATGCCTACGGCGGCTTGCGTTCTCGGAATGCAAGGTATAGGTTGAAAAGAATGACTTTCTACCAATTGGTAATGTTCTCCGTCGGTTTGACTCTCAACCTTAATATTCATGCTGTGAATTACGGTATACATTGCCAATATTGTTTAGCGCATTTATGCCTCAAATACGTGGTTTGACACTCGCGATCAATCGGAGAAGCTATTGCCTTTGATGTGGGGCTTTCAAAGAAGGTAGAATCGTTCTGCCACGGTATCACGTTCGATCTTGCTATTCATACATGAAACAAAGCTGTTCGTCTACTAAGAATCTAATGATTGGCTTCACTGGCACTAAGTATGATACTCGATACAATGGGTTAGGTTCTACGAAGGTAAGGTATTCGTTAAATAGTATGACTTTATAAAAATAGGTTAAGTTCTCCAACAAATTGACTGTCTACTTTAATATTCAAACCGTGAATTAACGTGTCTATTGCAACTACTGTTCAGCGGATTTACTCCTGGAATGCCAGGCTTGAGTCTCGGAATCACGCTTCTAGGTGAAACTGTTGACGCAGCCGTTTGGCTCCCGAAGAAGCTGGTAACGTGCTAGAACGCTTTGACACTAGATCTTCTCATTCGTAAACGAAACTAACGAGCGCGCCACGAAAATGTTTTCTAATTTGATTCTGTGAAACTCGATGTTATACTGACGATACTGCGGGATTATATTCTCGGAAAGTAAGGTATCCGTTAAAGATTTATATGTTATAGCAGTTGGTATCATTTTTAAACGGCTTGACACTCTACTTTAATATTCATACTGAGAATTAAGGTATCTATAGCCAATACTGTACATCGCACTTACTCCAGGATTAAATCGTTTGACTTTGGGAATCGCTGGATAGGTGAAGCTGTTGACTTTGCAGTTCGTCTTTCACATAATGTAGGAACGTTTTTGAACTGTTTGACCATCGATGTTGATATTTATACACAAACATGTGGCGATCGTCCGCTAACAGTTCTGCGAAATTGTTTCCCTGTACATTACGCAGGACACTCTCTACAGCGGATTAGGTTTTCAGAAGGTATGGTATTCTGTAAAAGCAATGATCCTCTTGATCTTCTTATTCATACACGAATTTAAGGTCACCATCACTAGAGTGTATACCAGTGTGTAACCCTAATCACGAAGCTATGCACTCGATACGGCCGGTTAGCTTCTCGGACGCTAAGGTTTTCGGTAATACGTTTGACTTTATTGCAATTGATATCGTTCTCTCACTGTGTGACGCTCTAACTTAATATTAACTACGCGAATTAAGGTATATATTGACAATCCTCTCGAGCGGATTTACTCTAGGATTATCTGGCATGACTCCAGGAATCACAGGATAGATGGAGCTATTTATTCATCCGTTCGACTCTCAAACTGGGTGGTAACGTTCTCGAACGGTTTGACCCTCGATGTTCTAATTCATACACGAATTTAAGGTGAAGTCACTAAATTGTATACTAATTTGTGTCTCTCATCACGAATTTATACTGTCGAGTCAGCGGGTTAGGATCACCGAGGGTTCGGTCTTTGGTAAAACGTTTGACTTAATGCCATTTTTTAACGTTCTCAAACGGTTTCATGCCCTACTTTAATATTCAAAACGCGAGTTAAGATGTCCATTGCCAATAGTGCACAGCAGATGACTTACGGATTACCAGGTTTGTCACTCGAGTCACAGAATAGGTAGCGCTATTGACTTGACCGATCGAATCTCGAAGAAGGTGGTAACTTCCTAGAACGGTTTCACTCTTGTTCTTCTTATTCTTAATGGAATTATGGTCCCCGACACTAATATGTTTCCTAATTTGATTATCTGAACACGAAGTTATACTGTAGATGAAGCGCATATAGCTCGCAGTAGCTACGGCCTTCGTCAATACGTTTAACTTTATAAAAATTTGTAACGTTCACAAACGGTTTGAGCCTCAATGTTCTAATTCATTTATGCAACTATGGCGCCCGTCGCTGAAATGAATATTAATTCCTATCCCTGAACACGAAATTATGCTCCCGATGAAGCCGGTGATGTTCCCGGAAGGTAACGCCTTGCGTAAAACGGTTGACTTTATACCAATTGGTAACACTACCAAACCGCTTGACGCTCTGCACTCCGGCAATACCAGGTTTGACTTTCGGAATCACAGGGTAGCTGATGCTAATGACTTAGCTGTGCGAATCTCACAGAAAGTAATAGAGTTCTGGAAGAGTATGCCTATCGATCTTGTTATTCATACATGAAATTAAGGCGCCCGTCCCAAAAATGATTGCACATTTCTTTCACTGAAACGAACTTATACTCTCGATGATGGAGCTAATGTTCGCGGAAGGTATGGCCATCGGTAAAATGTTTGACTTTATACCAAATGGCAATGCTCAGAAACGGTTGGTCGCTCTACTTTTTGTATTCATACTGTAAATTAAGGTGTCTGTTGGCAATACTGTTCAGCGGATTTACTCCAGATATACCGTGTTTGTCACACCGAATCACTGGATACGTCAGGCTATTGTCTCAGACGTTCGTCCCTCACTGAAAGTAACGTTCTCAAGATATTTGGCTATCGATCATCTAATTGGTACACGAAGTTAGGGTGCCTGTAACAGAAATGAATAAGAATTTCCTTCTGTGAACACGAACCTATACTCTCGACGAAGCCGGTGGGGTTTGTGGAAGGTACGGCCTTCGGTAAGACGTTTGACCTTAAACCAACTGGTAACGCTCTCAAACGTTTTGGCGTTCTAATGTAATACTCAAGCCGCGAATTATGGTGTCTATTGCCAAAATTCATCGGCGGACCTGCTCCCGTAATACCTGGTTTGACTTTCGGAATAACAATATAGGTTAAGCTGTAGACTTATCTGCTCCAATCTAAAAGAGGGTAGTGACGTTCTCGAAAGGTTTCTCCATCGGGCTTCTAATTCATACATCAAGTTAAGATGCCCGTCACTAAAATGAAGACTAATTTCTTTCTCTGAACATGAAGTAATATTGTCGAAACGGAGGGTTTGCTTCTCCGAATGAAAGGCTATCGGTAAACTGTTTGACTGTATACCAATTGGCAACGCTCTGAAACGCTTTCTCACTCTACCTTAATATTCAAACCGAGAACTGAGGTGTCTATTGCCAAAACTATTCAGCGGACTTGCTCCTGGAATACCAGTCTTGACTCTCGGAATCACAGGACAGGTGAAGCTGTTGACTCGGGTTTTCGGCTTTCAAACAAGGTGAAAGCGTTCTAGAATGGTTTGACATTTGATATTCCTATTCATACATGAAATTAAGGAGTCTGACACTTCAATGTTTACGAATATGTTTGCGTTAACACTAAGCAACACGGTCGCTGCTGCGGGGTAGGTTCTCGGTAGGTAATTGGTAAAAGGTTTGAATTTATAGCAACTGGTAACGTTCTAAAAAGGTTTCACGCTCTACTTTAGTATTGAAACCGTGAATTAAGGTGTCCATTACCCATAGTGTACAGCTTATTGACTCCCATAATATCTGGCTTGGTTATTGGAACAACAGGACAGGTGAAACTATTGAATTGACCGTTCGACTCTAAAGGCAGGTGGGACCGTTCTCGAAAGGTTTGCCTCTCGATAATTCTGTTCATTCATGAAAATAACGTGTGCATCTACTATAATGTCTACTGATTTCTTTCCGTGAACAATAACTTAGACTCTGCTTTCAGCTGGTTAGGTTCGGGGAAGGTAATGTATTTGGTAAAAAGAATGAATCTATATGAACTGATAATGTTCTTCGACGGATTGACCTTCTACCTTAATATTCATACCGTGAATTAAAGTGTCCATTGCTAAACTGTTCAGCGGATTTACTCCCGGCATACCTCATTTGACTCATGGAATCTTGGCATAGAAGAAGCTATTGACTTGGCCGTTCGTCTGTGAAGGAAGCTGGTAACGTTCTCGCACGGTTTGACACATCCATCTTTCTATTCATATATGTAGATTGGGTGCCGGTCACAAAATGTATACAAATTTCTACCTCTAATCTCCAAGTTATTCTCTCGATATAATGCGACAGGACCCGGAGGGTAAGGGATGCAGTAAATCATTTGACTTTATTCATATTGGTAACGTTCTAAAACGGGTTGGCTCTGTACTTTAATATTTATACCGTGAAATACGGTGTCTAATGAGAATACCCTTCAGCCGATTTACTCCCGGTAAACACGGTTTGATGCTTCGTATCACAAGATACGTGAAGCTATGGACTTAGCCGTTCCACTCCCAAAGAAGGTGGTATCGTTCTCTAAAATATTGGCACTCGATCTTCTATTTCATAAATGAAATTAAGGTGCCCGACCCTAAAGAATACATTAATTTGCTTCTCTGAACCCGAGGACGTACCCTCGATACAGCGCGTTAGCTTCTGGTAAGCTAAGGCCTTCCGTAAAGGGTTCTTCCACGACATGAATCTCAACATTGTTATTCGTGCAGCGAAATAGAGTATCTAGTGCTATACTGTGCAGCGGATTTACACTCGGAATACCTTGTTTGACTCTCGGTATCGGAGATACTCGGAAGCTATTGACCTAACCGTTCTATTATCAATCAAGCTGGTAATGGTCCCGATCGGTTTGACCCTCGATATCTTAACTCATCCATGAATATAAGGTGGCATCACTAAAATGTATTCTAATGTGTTTCTCCAAACACGAAGTTATACTCTCGTTACAACGGGTTAACTCCTTACAAGGTAAGGCTTTCTGTAAAACGTTTGACTTCGTAGCAATTGGTAACGTTCTCACACGGTGTGACGCTCTATTTTAGTATTCAAACCGCGAATTGAGGTGTATATTGCCAATACAATTCAGCGGATTTACTCCCTGAGTACCTGGATTGACTCTCGAAATAGCAGGATCCGTAAAACTATTGACATAGCCGTTCGTCTCTCACAGAAGGAGGCATCGTTCGCGGACGGTTTGACCCACTACCTTCTAATATATACATGAAATTAAGGCGCTCGTCACAGATAGGATAACTAATTTCTTTCCCTGAAAAAAAGTTATTCTCTCGATGCGGCGGGTTTGCAACTCCGAAAGTAAGGCCACCCGTAAAGCGCTTGACCTTATAGCAACTGGTAAGGTATTCAAACGGCGTGTCGCTCTATATTAATATTAAAACCGTGATTTATGGTGTCTATTGCTAATACCGTTCAGTGGATTTATTTCAGGAATACATGGTTTGACACTCGGTACCGCAGGATACCTGTCGCTATTCATATTGCTGTGCGACTCTCAAAGAAGGTGATATCGTTCTCAAACGGATTGACTCGCGATGTCCTTATGTATACATGAAAATAATGTTCCCGTCTGCTAAAATGTGTACTGTTGTGATCACGTGAAAACGGAGCGAGACCATCGCTACAGCGGATTGGGTTCTCTGTCAACGTGTGTAGGTGATTCTACATGCAGCTCCTGTCACGAGGGCTTAATCCACACGGCCCCCATGGGCGCGGGATTGGGATATGCCCAATCAGCGCAGTGTTTGGCGCACCTTACCACACACCTACCAATTAGCTCGTGGACAGCAAGCCCTACGCGCCAACTTTGGGTGGGCCGGGACCGTTCTAAATCTCTTCTGCCTCTGCAGGCCAGCGTCCGAGCAGGTCTCACGCTGCTTACTCGTGGAGGATCTATCCCGTCCGAAGACGGGGTCCCCTAACCTGCGACATGGGCTTACCACTGCCCCCTCGAGGCCAACCCAAGCAACCGGCGGAGGGGACGGGCATGCGCCCGCCCGCCCCAGGGCTCGAACCGGTTCCCGAGGTACC
>NIJG01000244.1:18244-44490 GCA_002201625.1 Euglossa dilemma
GGGGGGGGGGTTCTCGGTCAGTAAGGTATTGTGTAAGAAGAATGTCTTTATACCAATGGATAGTGTTCTCCAACGGTTTGACTCTCAACATTGATATTCCTGCCGCCATTGAAAGTAAGAATTGTTAATACGGTTCAGAGGATTTAATGCCGGTTTACCTGATTTTACGCTTGGTATCACATGATACGTGGAGTTATTGGCATAGCTGTGCATTTTTCAGGAAGGCTGGTAACGTTCTCCATCAGACTGACTCTCGATTTTACTACTAAGACATGATAATGAGGTGACCCTCAGCCGAAATGTCTACTGACATCTTTCTGCGCGACCAATCAGCAAGACACAACCTACAGCTTATTCCTTTTCACCGAAAGCAAGGTATTTGGTATCACGAACGACTTTGAACCAATTAATAATATTCTCCGACGGTTTGTCTCTCAGCCTAAATTGTCATAACAGGAATTAAGCTGTCCACTGCCAATATTCTACAGCGAATTGACTCTCGGAATACCTGGTTTGAATATCGGTATGACAGGGCAGGTGAAGCTACTGACTTAGCCGTTCGTCCCTCAAAGTGGGTGGTACAGTACTCGAACGGTTTGACCCTCGATCTTCTAATTCATACACGAGGATAAGGTGCCCGTTACTGAACTGTATACTAATTTCCGTTCTTGAACACGAAGTTACACTCTCGCTGCGCGGGTCATATCCTCTGAAGGTAAGGCCTTCGGTAATATGTCTGTGTTTGTTGCATCTGTTATCGGACTCAAACAGACAGACAAACTACTAAAACATAAAACCGCGATTTAAATTGTCCACACCCAATACTGCTCAGCGGATTTAATCCCCGACAACCTGGTTTAACATTCGGAATCACAGGATAGCAAAAACCACTGTCTTAGTCGTTCGACCCTCAGAGAACGTGGTAATGCTCTGTAACGGTATGACCCTCTACCTTATTATTCATGCATGCATATAAGGTGCTCGCCACCAAAATAAATACTAATTTATTAATCTCAACACAAAGCAAGACGCTCCATGCAGCAGGTTATAATCTCGGATGGAAACATAGTCTGTAAGAAGGATGACTCTAGCAATTTCTAATGTTGCCCGACGAATTGACTTCCAACTATAGTGCTCAGGCCGAGAATTTAGGTGTTCATTGCCAATGCTGTACAGCGGATGTAATCCTAGGATGCCTCGTTTGACACTCGGTATCACGGGATAATTGAAGTTATTGACGTAGCTGTGCCACTCTCAGAAATGGTTGCTACGCTCAAGAACGGTTTGCACTCGATATTCCTATATAAGCATGATAATAATTTGTCCGTCTGCTAAAATATCTAACAATTTTATTACGTGAAAACTAAGGAACACAATCGCTGGATCGGTTTGGTTTCTCGGAAGGTAAGAAATTGGGTAAAGAGAATGGCTTTATTCCAATTGGTAACATTCCCCGACAGTTGGACTGCCTACATTAATATTCATACCGTGATGGGAGGTGTCAATTTCTAATACGGTTCAGTTGATTTCATACCAGAATGCCTTGTTTGACTCTCGGAATCATAGGATAGATGAAGCTATTGACATAGCCGTTCGGCCGTCAAAAATGGTGGGAACGTTCTCTAACGGCTTGATTCCCGATTATTGTATTCATTCATGAGTAT
This sequence comes from Euglossa dilemma, assembly GCA_002201625.1. Lineage (NCBI taxonomy): Eukaryota > Metazoa > Arthropoda > Insecta > Hymenoptera > Apidae > Euglossa > Euglossa dilemma. Next base: position 19,909 of record NIJG01000244.1, read on the forward strand.
AAGGTATCCGCCTGCTAAAATGTCTACTAAATTCTTTCCGTGTGCACTAAGCATGACACTCTCTACAGCGTGTTAGGTCCTTGGAATGCAAGGTATCCGGTAAGTAGTATGACTTTATAAAAATTGGTTATGTTCTCCGACGGGTTGACATTCTACTGTAATATTCATACCGTGTGCTATGGTGACTATCGCCACTACTCTTCAGCGCACATACTCCAGGAATACCAGGCTTCACTCTCGAAATTACAGGAGAGGTGAAACTGTTGACTCAGCCGTTAGATTCTCAAAGAAGGCGGAAACATTCTCCAGCGGATTTACACTCGGTCTTCCTATTCATACATGTAGCTAAGGTGCTCATCTATAATATGTATACTGATTAGTTTCTCTGAACACGAAGTTGTTCCAACGATACAGCGTGCTATGTTCTTGGAGGGTAAGTTATCCGGTAAGGAGTATGACGTTATAACAATTGGTTACGTTCTCCAGCGGTTTGACTCTGTACTTTATTATACATACCGTGCGTTATGGTGCCTATTGCCAGTACTGTTCAGCGCATTTACTCCTGCAGTAGCAGATGTGCCATTCGGAATCACAGGATGTGTGATACTATTGACTTAGACGTCCGTCTATCACAGAAGGTGGTAACGTTCTGGAAAGGTTGGACACTCGATCTTCTAATTCGTACATGAAGTAAAGGTCCTCGTCGCTAAATCATATACCAATTAGTACCACTGAACTAAATGTTATACTATCGATACAGCGCGTTATATTTCGGAGGGTACGGTCATCGGATAAACATTTGACATTGCAGCAACTGGTAACGTTGTCAAACGGTTTGACGCACAACTATAATATTCAAACATTCAACTGACGCGTATATTGCCAATAGTGTACAGCCGATTGATGCTCGGAATGCCTGGTTCGACTCTCAGTATCACCGGGCCGGTCAATATATTGACTTAGATCTGCGACTCTCAAGTAAGTTGGTAGCGGTTTGACTCCAGATCTTCTAATTCATACATGAAATTAAGGTGCCCGTCTCCGAAATGGAGGCTAATTTCCTTCTACATACGCGAAGTTATAATCTCGATACATGGAGTTTGTTTTTCGGAGGGAAAGTTTCTCGGTGAAAGGTTTCACTTTCTACCAGTCGGTACCGCACTAAAACGGTCTGTCGCTCTACTTGAATATTCAAACCGTGAATTAAGGTGTCAATGGCCAATATTGTTTAACGGATTTACACCCGGAATACCTACTTTACGTCGCGGAATCGCAGGCTAGGTGCAGCTATTGACTTAGCTGCTCGTCTCTCACGGACGATTCCAACGTTCTCGAGCGGTTTGACACTCGATCTTCTAATTAATACATCAGGTTAAGGTGCCCGACACTGAAATGAAGACTTATTTTTTGTTCTGCAGACGAAGTTATACATTAGGTGAAGCCACTGATGTTCGTGGAAGATATGGCAATCGGCAAAACCTTTGACATTGTACCAATTAGTGACGTTCTCAACCGGTATGATGCACTACTTTAGTATTCAAACCGTGAATTAAGGTGTCGGTTGTCAGTACTATACAGCGGATGGACTCTCGGTATTCAAGGTCTGAACCTCGGAATAACAGGGGTGCTTAAGCTATTGACTCAGGAGCACGACTCTAAAACTATCTGACAACAATCTCGAACAGCTTGACAATCAATTTTGCTATTCGTACTTGAAGCTGAGGTGTCTGTCTGCTGAAATGTCTACTCATTTGTTTCCGTGAAAACTAAGATAGACACTCGTTACAGCGGGGTAGGTTCTCGGAAGGTGATGTATTGCTTCGAAATAATTACCTCATTTTGATTGATAATATTGACCGGCGGTTTGACTCAATGTATGAATTACATGATCGAGTGTCAAACCTTTCGAAAACGATACTACATTCCATAAAATCGGACGGCTGAGTCAGTAGCTTCACTTATCGTGTGATTCCGCCAGTCAAGCCAGGTATTCTGGGAGTAAATTATCTTAACAGTATTGGCAATAGACGCCTTAAATCACGATTTACATATTAAAATATTGCGTCGCACCGTTTGAGATCGTTGCCTATTGGAATGGAGTTCTTCTTCTTACCGAATACATTACCTTCATAGAACATATCTCTGTCATGCTTCGTGCCCACGGAAATAAATTAGTAGACATTTTAGCAGACGGACACCTTATTGTCATGTATGAACTGAATAATAGGGAGTCAAACCGTTACAGAACGTTCCCATCTTCCTATGGAGTTGAACGGCAAAGTATATAGCTGCACCTATCCTGCGATTCCGAAAGTCAAATCAGGTTTTCCAGGAGTCAATCCGCTGTACAGTATTTGCAGTAAATACTTCAAATCGCGGTTTGAATATTAGAGCAGGCCGTCAAGCCGTTGTAGAACAGTACCTATCCGTGTAGGGTTATGCTTCCTACAGAATGCCTTACCTTCCGAGAAGCTAACACGATGTATTGAGATTATATCTTCGTGTTCCGAGAAACAAATTAGTATACATTCCATTGTCGGCCACAATAATTTCATGTATGGATTAGGATATCGAGGGTCAAACCGTTCGAGATCGTTACCACTCGGTCAAACCGAAGGCCGTACCTGCCGCGAAGTTCAATCCACCGTTGGGTGTGTCTTACTTAGTGTTCATGAAAACAAAATAGTAGGCATTTTTTAGAGGGGCACGATAAATTTATGAACGATCTAGAAGATCGAAAGTCTATTATTTCGTGATCGTTGCCATCTTCTATGTGAGTAGAACTGTTAAGTCGATAGCATCACCAGTCCTGTGTTTCCGAGAGTCATACCAGGTATTCCTGAAGTAAATCCCGAGAACGGTATTGGCAATAGGCATATAATTTCTCGGTTTGAGTATTAACGCAGACCGTCAAACCGTTGCAGAATGTTACCAATTGTTATAAAGTCTAAATTCGTACCGTGTCCCCCCCCCCCCCATCGGGAAGACTAACTCACTTTATCTAGATCATTTCTTCGTTATCAGAGAAAGAAGTTAGTCTCCATTTCACGACGGGCACCTCAACTTTATGTATGAATTAGAAGATCGGGTGTCAAACCGATGGGGAAAGTTACCTCCTTCTTCGACAGTCGAACGGCTAAGTTAATAGCTTCACCTATCCCGTGATTCCGTGACTCTGACCAGGTATTCTGCGACTGAATCCGATTTACAGTATTGCCATTAGACACTCCATTTCACGGTAGAAATATTATAGTACACATCGAAGCAGTTGCAGAACGTTACCTATTGCTATAGAGTCAAACCTTTGACGATGGCCAATCCTTGGAGGAACATATCCCGCTTTAATCGAGAGTGGAACTTCCTGTGCAGAGAAACAAATGATCATACATTGTCGTGAGTGGCACCTTAATTTCCAGTACCAAATAAAATAATGAATGTCAAACCCATAACGTGCGGAACCACATTCCATGAATCCCGAAGTACTAAGTCAATAGCTTCACCGATCTTGTATTTTCGAGAATCAAACCAGGTATTCCGGGAGTGAATCCACTGAGCAGTATTGGTAATAGGCCCCTTAATTTACGGTTTGTATATCGAAATAGAGCGTCGAGCCGTTTCAGACAGATACCAGTTGCAATATAGTCAAACTTTTTAGAGAAGGCCTTACATTCCGAGAATGTAACCCCCTGTAGCGAGAGAATAACTGATTGTTCACCAAAACAAATATGTGGGCATTGTAGCCGATGGGACACCATAATTTTATGTACGAATAAATAGATCGAGAGTGTAACCGTTCGATAATGTTACTACCTTTCTTGAGAGCCGCACTGCAAAGACAATTGCTCCATTTATCCTGTGACTCTGAGAACCACACCACGTACTCCGAAAATAAACACGCCGAGGAGTATTGGCAGGAGGCACTTTAATTCGCGGTATAAACATTAAGGTACAGTGTCAAGCCGCTGATGGATGATACTTATTGGTACATAGTCAACATTTTTACCGAAGGCCTTATCTTCCTAGGAACTGTCCCGCTGTATAGAGAGTATTACTATGCGTTCAGGGAAACAAATTAGAATACATCCTAGTGTAGCGCACCTTAATTTCACGTATGACTTTGAAGATCGAGGGCCAAACCGTTCGAGAACGTCACCAATTGGTACCTAGTCAATCTTTTACCGCAAGTCTTACCTGCCGTTAATATAACACGCTGTATCGAGAGTGTGACATCGTGTTCAGTGGACCAAATTACTATACATTTTAGTGACGGGCACCTTAATTTCATGAATGAATTCGAATACCGAGTGTCAACCCGTTGGTAAACGTTACCAGTTTCTTTGGGAATCGAACGGCAATGGCAAAAGCTTCACCTCTCCCGGGACTCCGAGAGAAACACCAGGTAGTCCGGGAGTAAATCCGCTGAAGGGTATAGGCAATGGACACCTTAATTGACGGTTTGAATATAAAAGTATAGCGTCAATCTGTTTCAGATCGTTACCAATTGGTTTATAGTCAAAGGTTTTCCTAAGGCGTTAACTTCCGCGAAACTCACCGGCTTCATCGAGAGATAAAGCTCGTGGTCAGAGAAACAAATTTGCATGCATTTTAGTGACGCGCACCTTAATTTCACGTATGAATTATATGATCGTGGGTCAAACTGTTTGAGAACGATACCCATTGTTATAACGTCATATTCCTTACCGGATTCCCTACCCTCCGAGAACAAAACCAGATCTATCGTGTGTATAACTTTGTGTTTAGAGACACACATTGTTATACATGTTAGTGATGGGCACCATAATTTCATGTATCACATATAGAGATCGCGGTCTGACCGTTCGGGAATATTGCCAACTTTCTTTGACGATCGATCGGCTAAGTCAATAGCGACACCTATCCTGTGATTCCGAAAGTCAAAACAGGTATTCCTGGAGTGAACCGGCTGAAGAGTATTGGTAATTGACACCTTAATTCTCGGCATGAATAATAAAGCAGAGAGTCAGGCAGAGAAAGAACGTTAAGTATTCGTACAGAGTCAAACCTTTTACGGAAGATCTTTCCTTCCTTGAACTTAACCCGCTGAATCGAGAGTATAACTTCGTGTTCTGTGACGCAAGTTAATATTCATCTTAGAGGCAGGCACTTCAATTTCAGACTTATATGAGAGGGTCGAACGTCAAACCGTTGGAGAACGTTGCCACCTTTCTTGAGAATCGCACAGCTAAGTCAATAGTTTCACGCATCCTGTGTTACCGAGAGTCAAACCAGGTATTCGAGAAATATATCCTCTGAAGAGTATTGGAAATGGACACCATAATTCACGATATGAATATTTATGTAGAGAGTAAAGCTGTCGAAGAACATTACCAATACGAAAAATGTTATTCCCTTACGGAATACCTTACCTAAAGAGAACCTAACACGCTGTAGAGAGTGTCTTGCGTATTGTTGACGGAGACAGATTAGTAGACATGTTATCACATGGGCACCACATTGTCACGTATAAATAGCAAAATCGAACCTCAAACCGTTACCACCTACTTTTGGAGTCGAACTGCTGAGGCAAAAGCATCATTTATTGTTGTGATTCCGATTCTCAATAGTGGTATTCCAGGAGTAAATGCTCTGAACAGTATTAGCAATAGACTGCATTATTCACGGCATGAATATTAAAATAGAGCGTCAGACCGTTTGGGAGCGCTACCAATTTGTATAAAGTCAAGCACTGTACCGATGGCTTTACCCTAGGAGAAGCAAACTCTCTGTTTCGAGAGTGTAAATTTGTTTTCAGAGAACGAAATTAGTCTTCATTTCAGTGGCCGGCACCTTAACATCATATATGAATTAAAATATCGAGGGTCAAGCAGTTCGAGAACGTTACCACCTTCTGTGAGTGTCGAACATCTAAGTCAATAGCTTCATTTACTCTGCGATTCCGAAAGTCAAACCAGATATTCCGTGAGTACATTCGCTCAACAGTTTTGGCAATAGACACCTTAATTCCGGGTTTGAATATTAAAATTGAGCTTCAAACCGTTTGAGGCCTTTACCAACTGGTATAACGTCATACTCTTCTTTGCATACTTTACCTCCCGAGAACATATGGCGCAGTATCGTGGGTATAATATCCCCTTCAGTGAAACAAATGGATATTCATTTTAGCAGACGGATAGCTCTTCTTCATGTATGAATAGCAAAATCGAAAGTCGAACCGTTGGAGGACGATCCCACCTTCATTGAAAGTCCACATCTAAATCACTGGCTACACAGATCCTGTGATTGCGAGAGTCGGACAACGTATTCTTGGAGTAAATGCGCTGAACAGTATTGACAATAGGCATTAATTCGCGGTTTGAATATTACAGTAACGTTGAAAACGTTACTAATTGCTATAGAGTCAAACGTTTTACCGGAAATAGGCACCTTTATCAACGGTTTGAATATTAAACTAGAGAATAAAACCGTCGGAGAACATTTCCAATTAGTACAAAGTCATTCGTTTTAACCTATACCTGTGGAATCTAAATCAATCGATAATTGTCCAAAACGGCTTGACGGCCAGCTTGAATATTCATACCGTGAAATAAGATGTCTATTGGCGATACGCTTCAGCGGATTTACTCCCAGATTACCCGGTTTGACTTTCGGTATCACAGGATAGGTCATGCAATTGACGTAGCTGTGCGGCTCTCAATGAAGGTGGTGGCGATCTCGAGTAATTTGTTTCGCTGAACCCGAAGTTATACACACGATACGGCAGGATATGTTCTCGGAAGTGGAAAGTATCCGGTAAANGCTGAACCCGAAGTTATACACACGATACGGCAGGTTATGGTCCCGGAAGAGGAAAGTATCCGATAAAGCGTATGAACGTATACGTTGAACCAATTAGTAACGATCTCAAACAGCTTGACACTCTACTTTGATATTAAAACTGTGAATTAAGGTATCCAATGCCAACAGTGTTCAACGAATGTACATCTGAGATACCTGTTATTGCTTTCGGAATCGAAGGATAGGTGAGGCTATTGTCATACATGTGCGATTCGAAAAGATGATGATAACGTTCTGGAACGGTTTGCCTCGCGATCTTCTCAACCATACGTGAAATTAGGGGTCCCGTACCACTAATTTGGATACTAATTTGTTTCACTGAAGACGATGCATGACACTGCCTGCTGTCGGTTATGGTCACGGAATGAAAGGTATTCTGTAAAAAGAATGAATTTATACATCCAGTAATGATCACCAACGGTTTGACTATCTACCGTAATATTCGCGTTGTCACTTGGCGTCCACTGCCAATACTGCTACGCGGATTATCATCTGGAATACCAGGTTTGACTCCAAGGAATCACAGGATAGGTGAAGCTACTGGCTCAGTCGTACGACTCTCAAAAAAGGTGGTAACGTTCACGAAAGGTTTGACACTAGATCTTCCATTTCATATATAAAATTAAGATTATTAATTAAGATAATCCTTAATATTTATACTAATTTGTGTCCCTGGTCACAAAGTTATAATGTCGATACAGCGGGTTACCTTCCCAGAAAGTTGGGCATTCTGTAAAAGGTTTGTCTCTATACAAGTAGGTGACGTTCTACAACGGTATGAAACTGTACTTTACTATTTATACTGTGAATTAAGGTCTCCATTGCCAATACTATACTTCGGATATACTCTCGGAATTTCTTGACCGCACTGCAGAATAACTGGATAGGTGAAGCCAATGACATAGCAGCCTTACACTCAAAAAAGGTGCTAACGATCTCGAATAGTTTGACTCTCGATTTAGCTATTCATACGTGAAACATAGGTATCCGTCTGCTGAAAAGTCTACACATTTCTTTCGGTGGACACTAAGCTAGAATCTCGCTACACCGGGTTAGGTTCCCGGAAGGTAAGGTATTGTGTAAAGAGTATTACATTATTTTTATTGATAATGTCTCCGGCGGTTTGATTTAGTACCTTAATATTTATACCGTAAATTATGGTATGTATGGCCAATACTCTTCAGCGGATGTACTCCCGGAATACCTGGTTTGACTCTCGCACGCACAGGATAGCTGAAGCTACTCGTCGTTCGTCTCACACAGATTGTGGTAACGCTCTCAAACGGCCTGACAACCGATATTCTAATTCATACATGTAATTAGTGTGCTCGTCGCTAAAACGTACTCTAGTTTTTCGGAGGGTAAGTTCTTCTGGAAGAAGTTTGACTTTATAGGAATTGGCAACGATCTCAGACGGTTGAACGTTATAATATAATATTCAAACAGTGTATTGTGGTGCCTATTGCCAATACTGAACAGCGCAATTACTTCCGGCATATCTGGATTGATATTCGGCGTCGCAGGATGTGTGAAGCTGTTGACATTGCCGTTCAACCATCCAAGTAGGTGAAAGCGCAATCAAATGATTTGATCCTCGACCTTCTACTTCATAAATATTATTCAGGTGCCCGTCACTGAAACGAATATTAACTTCTTTCTCTGAACGCGAAGTTATATTCTCGGTGACGAGGTTGAGGTTCGCGGAAATTAGTACCTAGTCAGTTAGTAACGTTCTCACATGGTGTGACGATCTATTTTAATATTCACTCCGCGAATTAAGGTGTCTGTTGGCAATACCCTTCCAGAAAGTTACCACCTTCCTTGAGAGTAGAACGGCTGAGTCTACAGCTTCATCTATCCCATGATTCCGGGAGTCAAGTCTGGTATTCCGCAAGCAAATCTGCTGTTTTGTATGGGCATTAGGCACCCTACTTCACGGTATAAATATTGAAGAACACAGTCAAACCATTTGAGAAGGTTACAAGTTCCTAGAAAGTCAATCGTTTCGCAGAAGACCTTACCCTCCGAAAAACTGACCCGCTGAATCGATAGTATAACTTCGTGTTCAGAGAAAGAAATCAGTCCTCATTTCAGTGGCGGGTACCGTAACTTCATGTATGAATTAGAAAATCGAGAGTCAAGTCGTTCGTGGATGTTACAACCTTCTTTGAGAGTCGAACAGCTGAGTCAATATCTTCTCCTATCCTCTGATTCCGAATGTCAAACCAGTCATTCCGGGAGTAAACCCGGCGATCAGTTTTGGCAATCGACTAGAGTATATCTTCGTGTTCTGAGAGGCAAATTATTATACATTTGTGTGACGGTCACCTTAATTTCATGAATCTGTTAGAAGATTGTGGGTCAATCCTAACAGGAACCTTACATCCTTTATTGAGAATAGAGTGACTAAGTCAATACCTACACTTTTCCTGAGATTCCGAATGCCAAAGCAGGTATTCCGGGTGTAAATCAGTTGAACAGCATTGCCAATGGTCGTCTTAATTCACGGTTTAAATTTTAAAGTGGAAGGTCAATCCGTTTGAGAATGCAACCAATTTGCATAAAGTCAAACGCTTTACTGAGGATCTTACCCTCCGAAAGTCTAACAGGCTGATCCGACAGCATAACATGGAGTTCTAAGAGCAAATTAGTATTCAATTTAGTGACGGGCACCTTAATTTCATGTATGATTTAGAAGAACATGTGTCAATCCATTCGACAACGATCCCACCCTCGTTGAGAGTCGAACGACTAAGTCACTTGCTTCGTCTATACTTGTGATTCTAAGAGTCCGCTGAACAGTATTGGCAGTAAACACCTTAATTCACGTTTTGAATATTAAAATAGAGCGTCACACCGTGAGAGAACGTTCCTAATTGCTATAAGGTCAAACGTTTAATCGAAGGCCGAACCCTCCGCGAAACTCACCCGCCTTCTGGAGACTATAACTTCGTGTTCAGTGTATCAGATTAGAAAACATTTTAGTGACGGTGACCTTAATTTCATTATGAATGATGAGATCGAGGATCGAACAGTTCCAGAATGTTACCACATTCTGTGAGAGACGAACAGGTTAGTCCATAGCTTCATATATCCTGTGATTCCAAAAATCAAACGAGATATCCCGGATCTAAAGACGATGAATGATGGCAATAGAAACATTAATCCACCGCATGATTATTAATGTAGATAGTCAAACTGTTCGAGAACATTACCAATTAGTACAAAGTCTTACTCCTTATCGGATACCTTACCTTCCGGGAATATTATCCGCAGAATCGTGGGTATAACTTCTTGTCCAGAGAAACAAATTAGCAGACATTTTAGTGACGGGCACCTTAATTTCATGTATGAAATAGAAGATCGAGCGTCAATCTGCTCGATTACGTTATGACCTTCTTTGAGAGTCGCGCATCTAAGTCAATAGCTTCACCTATCTTGCGATTCGGGGGTGATGCCAGGTATTCCTGAAGTAAATCCGCTGTATACTATTGAAAATGGACACCTTAACCAACGGTTTGAAATTTATGGTAGTGCGTGAAGACGTTTGAGATCGTTACCTAATGGTATAAATTCAAACCTTTTACGTAGAACCAAACCCGCTATATCGGGAGCATAATTTCGTGCCCAGTAAAACAAGCTAGTACACATTTTAGTGACGGTCACCTTAATTTCATGTACGCATCAGGAGCTCGAGGGTCAAACCCGTCGCGATCGATACCACCCTCGGTTAGAACCGCACGGTTGAGTAAACAGCTTCACCTGCCCTACAATTTCGCCAGTCAGTTGAGCCATTCCGGGAGGCAATTGGCTGAGCAGTATTGGCAATAGACACCTTAAATCACAGTATGAATATTAAAGTAGAGAGTCAATGTGTCGGAGGACATTACCAATTCGTATCAAGACATACGCTTTACCGAAACCATACCTTCGGAGAGCCTTACCCGCTGTAGCCTATGTCCTGCTTACTGTTCACGGAAACACATTAGTCGACATACTAGCAGGTGGAGATGACATTTTCATTAATAAATATCAAATTCGAGAGCCACATCGTTGGAGAACGTTACCACCTTGGTTGAGACTCGAACGGATAAGCCAATAGCTTCAGCTCTCCTGTGATTACGAGAACCAAACCTGGTATAACGGAAGTAAATCCGCCGTACAGTGTTGGCATTAGATGCCCTCTTTCAGGCTACAGATATTAAAGTACGGAGTCAAAACGTTGTAAAGCGTTGCCGTTTGCTATAGAGACTAACTTTTTACTTAAGGCCTTACCTTACTAGATCGTATCCCTCTGTATCGAAAGTATGACTGCGGGATCAGAAATGAAAATTACTGTACATTTTATTGACGGGCATGTCAATTTCATGTATGAATTTCAAGATCAAACCGCTCGAGAACTCATAGATACGAACGGCTGTATCAATAGCTACACCTCTCCTGTGATACCGAGTGCCATACAAGGTATTTCATGTGAAAAGCCGCTGTACACTATTGGCAATAGACACCCCAGTTCACGAAATACATATTGACGTACAGAGTCCAACTGCTGTAGAATGTTACATATTGGTATGGTGTAAAAGATTTTACCGAAGACCCCACCTTCCGAGAACCGAACACGCTGAATCAAGAGTATAACTTCGTGTCCAGAAAAACAAATTTGTGTACTTTTTAGTAACAGGCACCTTAATTTCATGTACGAATTAGAAGATCAAAACGCCAACTGTCCCAGAACGTTACAAGCATCTTTGAAAGTCGCTCAGCTAATTTAATAGCGTCATATGTCCTGTGTTACCGAGAGTCAAAGCAGGTATTGAGGGATTAAATCCACTGATCAGTATGGCAATGAACACCTTAGTTCACGGCATGAATATTAAAGTTGATAGTCGAACCGCCGGAGAACATTAAGAATTGGTATATGGTAATTCTTTTATCGAATCCCTTACCTTCCTGGAACCGAACACGCTGCAACGAGTGTCTTGCTTAGTGCTGACGGAAACAAATTATTAGACATTTCAGAAGATGGGCACTATAATTTCATGTAACAGTAGAAATATCGAGGGTCAAACCGTTCGAGAACGTTACCACCGTCTGTGAGAGACGAAGGGCTACTTCAGTAGCTTCACCTATCCTGCGATTCCGAGAGCCAAACCAGGTACTCCGGCAGTAAATCCGCTAAACAAAATTGGCAATAGACACCTTAATATATGGTTCGAATATGAAAGCAGGCCGTCAAACCGTCGGTCAACATTACCAATTTGTGTGAAGCCGTTAAAGTGACCGTCACTGAAATGGATACCAATTTCGTTCTCTGACCACGAAATTATACACTCGATACAGCGGGGTAGGTTCTCCGAAGGAAAGGCCTTCGGTAAAAATTTGACTTTATAGCAGTAAGGCACGTTCCACAACGGTTTGACTCTGTTCCTTAATATTTATACCATGAAATTGCATGTCCAATGCCAATACTGTACAGCGGGTTACGACGCGGACTTCCGGGTTTGACTCTTGAAATCACAGGATAGGTAACTGTCAAAGAAGTTAGTAACGCTGTGGAACAGTTTGCCTAGCGAGTTTCTAACGCATATATGGAGTTAATGTGCCAGTTGCTGAAGTGTATACCAATTCGTGCTACTGCACGCCATGATGTACTCTTGATACAGCGGGTTAAATCTTCGGAGGGTAATGTCTTTAGTAAAACGTTTGACCTTATACCAAGTGGTATCGCCCACAAATACTTTGACGATGTACTTTAACATTCAATCCGTTAATTAGGGTTATTATTGCCAATTCTGCTCAGCGGATTTACTCACGGAATACCTGGTTTAGCACTCGGAATCACGGGATAGGTGAAGCTGTTCTCTTAGAAGTTCGACGCTTAAAGAAATTGGTAACGTTCTTCAACGGTTTGACGGTTTGCTTCAATATTCAACCCTTGAATTAAGATGTATAGTGCCAAATGGTTCAGCGCAATTACTCCCGGATTTCCTGGTGTGCCTCTCGGAGTCGCAGAATGCATAAAGCTATTGACTCAGCGGTTCGACTATCAAAGGGGATGGTAACTTTCGCGAAAGGTTTGATCCTGGATCTTGTAATTCATACATGAAATTAAGGTACCCCTCACTAAAATATATAGTTATTAGTATGTCTGAACATGAAGCTATTCTGTCGATACGGCAGGTTTTTTACTCGGAGGGTAAGGTCTTCGGTATCAGAGTATGACGTTATACCAATTCGTAATGCTCGACAAGGGATTGACTCTGCACTTTAATATTTATACCACGAGATTGGATGTCTTCATCCAATACTGTAGAGCGGATTTACTGTCGGAATACCTGATTTGAATTTCCGAATCACAGCATAGTTGAGGCTATTGATTTAGACGTTCGATCCCAAAGGAATGGGTTATCGTTCTCAAAGGCGTTGACCGTCGATCATCTACTTCATACGTGATATTAACGTGCCCGTGGCTAAAATCGGTAATAATTTCTTTCTCTGAATACGAAGTTATACTCTCGATACAGCGGGCTAGTTTCCCGGAAGGAACGGCCTTCGGTGAAAAGTTAGACCCTACATCACTTGGTACCGTTGTATAACGGTTTGACTCCGTACTTTAATATCTGTAACGTGAAACAGGGTGTCTAATGCCAAACTGCACCGCGGATTTACTCCCGGAATAACTGGATTGACTCCCGGAATCACAGGATAGGTGGATCTATCGACTTAGCAGTTCAGTTCTGAAGGAAGGCGACATCGTTCTTGAACGGCTTGACCCTCTATCTTTCAATTCGTACATTGAATTAAGGCGCCCCTCTCTATAAAGTATAATAGCATGTTCCTCGGAACACGATGTTATACTATCGATACAGGGAATTAGACGTTCGGGAGTTAAGGAAATCAGTATGACGTTTGACTGCATACCCATTGGTAACGTTTTCAAATGGAAGGACATTCTACTTTAACATTAAAACCGTGAATTACGGTGTCTAATGCCGAAACTGTTCTGCGGACTTACACCTGGACTACCTAGTATCACTGCCGGAGTCTTAGGATAAGTGCGTCTGTTAACTAAGGCGATCGGTTCACAACTATGGTGGTAACGCTGCCGAACTGTTTTACCCTCGACTTTGCTACCCTTACATGTAACTATGATGTCCATCTGATAAAAGGTTTACTAATTTGTTTGCGTGACTCTAAGCGAGACACTGCCTGCAGCGGGTTAGGTCCTCTGTAGGCAAGGTATTCGGTAAAAGGAATGACTTTGTACCAATTAGTAATGATCTCCAACGGTTTTTCTGTCAACCATTATAATCATGCCGTGAATTACTGTGTCTATTGCCAATACCGTTCAAGGGATATAATTTCGGAATACCTGGTGTGACTCTAGGTGTGGCAGAATAGGTGAAGCTATGACTCAGTCGTGCGATTCTTAAGAAAGATGGCAACATTCCCCAACGGTTTGACTCTCTACCTTCTTATTCAAACCTGACATTGAGGTGTCTGTCACGCAATTGAATACTAGTTTGTTTCTCTGAACGCGACGTTATAATCCTGATACAGCGTGTTTGGTTTTCGTGCTGTAATTCTTTCGGTAAAATGATCGACACAATGCCAATACGTAACGTTCGAAGACGGTTTTTCTCTGTATGTTAATATTTATACCCTGAACTGTGGTGTCTATTGCCAATACTGTTCAGCGGATTTACTCTTGGAATGCCAGGCTTGACATTCGGAATCCCAAGTTTAGGTGAAGCTATTGACTCTCCAATAAGGTGGTAACGTTCTCGCACTGTTTGGCACTCGATCTCCTAATTCATACGTCAGGTTAATGTGCCCGTCACTAAAACGTATGCATATTTGTATCTCTGATCACGAATTCATACTCTTGATACAGCCGGAAAATTTCTCGGATTGTAAGGCCACCGGTAAAATATTTTACTCAATAGGTAACGGACTACAACTTCAGCGGATATACTACTGGAATAACTGGATTGACTCTCGGAATCGCAGTATGCCTGATGCCATTAACTTAGCCGTTCGAATGTCATAGAATGAACTAACGCTCTCAAGCGGTTTGATCATCGTCCGTCTAATTCATACATGAAATTAATATGCTCGTCGCTAAAACGAATGCTAACTCATCCCACTGAACACGATGTTATGCCTTCGATACAGCGGGTTAGTTTTTCGGCAGGTAACGTATCGGGCAAGTAGTATGACGTTATACCAATTGGTGACGTTCTCAAACGGTTTGACGCACCACTTTATTATTCATACCGTGAATTATGGTGCTTATTGCCAATACAGTAAAGCGGGTGTACTCATGTAATATCTGCTTCGCCTCAACCAGATAGGTGAAAGTATTGACATAGGCGTTCGGCTCTCGCAGAAGGTGGTAACATTCTCCAATGGAATGACGGTCTGCTTTCATATTGAAATCGTGAACTATGGTGTCAATTGGCAATATTCTTTAGCGGATTTGTTCCCATATTTCTTGACATGACTCTCGGAATCAAAGGATATGTGAAGTTATTGCCATAACCGTTCGACACTCATAGAACGTGGTATCGTTCTCTAGCGGTTTGACTCTCGATCTTCAAAGTCATACATGAAATTAAGGTGCCCTACACTTGGATGTATACTAATTTATTTCCCTGAATACTCTGTAATACTGTCTGTAGAGTGGGGTGGTTCCTAGGAAGGTAAGGCCTTCGGTAAAAGGTTTGACTATATACCAATAAGTAATATTCAACAGCGGTTTGACTCAGTACTTTAATATTTATACCGTGAATTAAGGTGCCACATGCCAATAATCCTCGGCGGATTTACTCCCGGCATACCTGGTATGACTCTCGGAATCACAGGACAGGCGAAGCTATTGAATTAGCCGTTCGACTATCAAAGACGGTAGGATCGTTCTCGAACGATTCAACGTCCGATAATCTAATTCATACATGAATCTAAGGTGCCGAAACTAAGTTGCACACTACTGTGATTCCCTAATCTTGTAGCTATACTCTGGATACCGCGGGTTAGATTCTGGAACGGTAAGGCATTCTGTAAATAGTTTGACTCCATGCAAATAGGTAACGCTCTACAATGTTTTGACTCTGATCTTTAATATGCGTACGGCGTATTGAGGTGTCGAATGCTAATACTGCATTGCGGATTTACTCCCGGAATACCTGGTTTGACTTTCGGAATCTCAAGATAGGTAAAGCTATTCAATTGACCATACGTCTCACAGCAAGTGGCAAGGTTTGCGAAGGGTTTGACCATCTATCTTCTAATACATAATGAAACTAAGGCGCTCGTCACAGAAAGGATGACTAATTTCTTTCCTTGAAATAAGTTATTCTCTTTAAACGGCGGGTTAGCTACTCTGAAGGTAAGGCCATCCGTAAAGCGCTTGACTTTAAGGCATCTGGTAATGATTTCAAGCGTCGTGACGCTGTATTTTAGTATTCAATCCGTGATTTATGGTGCCTATTGTCAATAATTTTCAGCGAATTTACTCCCGGAATATCTGGTCTGACTCTCGGAAGCACAGGACAGGTGAAGCTATTGAAGTAGCTGTGCGGCTAGAAAAAAAGGTGGTATCGTTCTCGAACGGTCTCACTCTCTATTTTGCAATTCATATATGGAAATAAGGTGTGCTTCTGCTAAAATGACTACTTATTTGATTCCGGGTACACTAAGCAAGGCACTGGCGACAGCGGTTTAGGTTTTTGGCGGGTAAGGCCTTCGGTAGAAGGTTTGAGGTTTGACGGTATGACCGTCACAATATGTAACGATCTACAACGGATTGAAAAGGTACTTTGTTATTTGAAGCGTGAGTTAGGGTGTCTAATGCTAATACTGTATATTGGATTTACTCCCGGATAAACTGGATTCGCTCTCGTAATCACAAGATATGTGATGCTATTGAGTAAGCCGTTCGACTCTCAAGGAAGGTGGTTACATTCTCGAACGGTTTGACACTGAATCTTCTAAATTATACATGAAATTAAGGTGCCCGTCACAAAATTGAATACTAATTTGCTCCTCAGATCTCCATGTTATACCCTCGGTTCATCGCGTTAGACTTTCGGAGGGTAAGGTCCCCAGTAAAGCGTTTGACTTTATACAAATTGGTTGCATTCTCAAACGGATTGACGTTCTACTTTAAAATTTAAACCATGAATTAAGACGACTATTGGCAATACCTTTCAACTGATGTACTCCCGGAATACCTACGTTGACTTTCGGAATTTCAGGAAAAGTGTAGGTATTGACTTAGACATTCTATTCTCAATGAGGGATGTAACGTTCTCGCTAGGTTTGACCCTCAGTCTTCTAACAGATTCATGAAACTGTGGTGACCGTCACACAAATGTAAAATAATTTGCTCCTCGGGACACGAAGATATACTGTAGATACAACGGGTTAGCTTCGCGGAAGGTAAGGCTTTAGGTAAAAAGTTTGATTCCATACTAATTCGTACCGTTCTTCCACGGTTTGACACCCTACTGTATTATTCATACCGCGAATTAAGGTGTTCATTGCCAAAACTGTTCACCGGGTTTACTTCCGGAATGTCTGGCTTCACTTTCGGAATCAGAGGATAGCAGAAGGTATTGACTAAGCCGTTCGACTCTCAAAGAAGTTTGTAACCTCCACGAATGACTTAACACGCGATTTTCTAATTCATACATGAAGTTACGGTGCCGGACACTGAAATGACGAATGATTTCTTTTTCTGAACATGAAGTTATGCTATCGATACTGCGGGTCAGTTTTTCGGAGTGTAAGGTCTTCTGTAGAAAGATTGACTTCGTAGAAACTTGTATCATTCTCAATCGGTTTGACTGCGTTCTTTTATATTTATAACGTGAAGTAGGGTGCATAATGCCCATACTGAACAGCAGACTTACTTGTGGAATACCTGACTTAACTCCCGGAATCATGGGATATGTGAAGCTATTGGCATAGCCGTTTGAATTTCAAAGAAGGTGGAAACGTTTCCGAACCGTTTGATACTCCAGCTTCTGATGCATACATGATGATAAGGTGCTCGCCACTAAAATGAAGACTAACTTCGTTATTTGATCACGAAGTTATACTCTCGAAGCAGTGAGTTAGCTTCTCCGTTGGTAAGGCCATGTGTAAAATGTTTGACTTTATTCCAGTTGGCAATGCTCTCAGACGGTTTGACGCTCTTCTTTACAATTCAAATATCGATAGTCGTACCGTTCGAGAACGCTACCACCCTCTTTCAGTGTCGAACGCATATGTCAGTAGCAGCACCTACTCTGTATTCCCGACCTCCAAATCAGGTAATCCGAGCGTAAATCCGCTGATGTGCATTGGAAATAGTCAGCTTTATTCACGGCATGAATATTACAGTAGAGCGACAACCGTTTGAGGGCATTACTAATTGGTCTAAATCAATATCTCCACCCATCCTGTGATTCTGAGAGTCTAACCAGGTATTCCGAGAGCTGATATGCTGCACAGTATTGCCAATAGTTACCATAATTTGCGGAGTGAATATTAAAATAGATCGTCAAACCATGTGAGAACGATAGTAATTGACATAGAGTCAAAAGTTTTATCGAATGCCTTACCATCTGAGAAAATAACCGGCCTGTTCGACCGTACATCACCATGTTCAGAGGCACGAAATGGTATGCATATTACAGATGAACATCTTTATTTCATGCTGAATTTGAAGATCGGGTGTCAAACCGTTAGAAATTTAGAACTTTCTTTGAGATTCAAACAGCTAAGTCAGTAGCTTCATACATCCTGTGACACAGAAAGTCAAACGGGATATTCCGTGAGTGAATGCGCTGTACAGAATTGGCAACATATATCACAATTCGCGGATTGAATATTACAATATAGCGTCGCACTGTCTGAGAACAATACTAATTGATATAAAGCCAAACGTTTTACCAAGGCCGTACCTTCGGCGAACATCACCCGCTTCATCGAGAGTATAACTTCGTTTTCAGAGTACCAAATTAGTAAACATTTTAGTGAGGGGGGCCTTAATTTCATTATGAACAAGACGGAAAAGAGTCAAGCGGTTGAAGAAAGTTATCAACTTTTTTGAGAATCAAACGGATCAGTCAATAGCTCACCCTATCGGATGACTCCGTGAGACAAACCAAGTATTCCTGGAGTAAATCCGCTGAACAGTAGTGTCAATAGACGCCGTAGTTCACGCTGTAAATGTGGAGGTGGGGCGTCAATCCGGATGAGAACGTTATCAATTCGTATGAAGACAAACGTGTTACTGAAAACCTTACTCTCCGAAAACATAACGCGATGATCGAGAGTATATCATGGTGCTCAGAGGAAGAAATTAGTTCACATTTTAGTGACTGGCATCGTAATTACCAGTATGAATTAGAATATCGAGGGTCCAACCGTTCAAGAACATTACAGCCTTCTTTGAGAGTCGATCTGATAAGTGAGTAGTTTCACCAGTTCAGTGATTCCGATGGTCAAACCAGGCACTACGAGAGTCAAGAAACTGTACACTATTGGCAGTGGACACTTGAATTCACGGTATAAATATTCAGGTGCAGTGTCTATCCCTTGTAGAACGTTACCTATTGGTATAATGTCAAAGATTCTAGTGATGGCTTTACCCTCCAAGAATATAACCCGCTGCATCGAGACTATACCTTCGAGTTCTGGGAAAGCAATTCATCTTCATTTCAGTGACGTACACCTTAACTTCATGTATAAATTTGAGGATTGATTGTCAATCCGTTTGAGAACGTTACCACCACATTTGCGTGTTCAACGGCTATGTGAATAGATTCACCTACCCAGTGATTCAGATAGCCAAATCAGTTATTGCGGGAGTGAATCCGCTATTCAGTATTGGCAACAGACGGCTTTGTTCACGGTTTGAATATAAAATCAGCCAGTCAGGCCGTTGTAGACCGTTAGGTATTGCAATAAACTCAAACATTCTACCGAAGACCTTACCCGTCGAAAGCCTAGCCCTTTCTTTCGGGAGTACAGCAGCGTGTTCAGAGGACCGAATTAGCAGATGTTTTAGTGTCGGTCGTCTTAATTTCACGTATAATACATAAGATAGGGTGTCAAGCTGTTTGAAAACGTTACCACATTCTTCGAAGAACGAACGTCTAAGTCAATCGATTCACATATCCCGAGATTCCGAGAGACAACCCTGGAAATCGGAGAGCAAGTTCGCTGAGACCATTGCCAGTAGACACCTTAATTCACGACATGAATAAAAATGTAGAGCGTCAAACCGTTTGAGAGCATTGCCAATTGGTATAAAGTCACACGTTTAACAGAAGACGTTACACCCCGAAAAAGTATCCTGCTGTATCGAGAATATAACTTCGTGTCCAGAGAAAGAAATTAATATGCATTTCATTGACGGCACGTTAACTTAATGTGAATTAGAAGATCGATGGTCAAACCATCTGTCGCTTGTAGAACGTTACCCATTGGTATAATGTCAAAAGGTGTACCGAAGACCATACCTTCCGTGAACCTAACCTGTTGCAGCCAGAGTATAACTTCGTGATCAGAGATATAAATGTGTATATACATTAGCCGCGTGCACCTAAATTTCATGTATGAACTAGATGATCAGGTGTCATACCGTTCGGGATCGTTACCACCTTCTGCGAGTGTCGACCGGCTGAGTCAATAGATTCACCTATAGATTTGATTCCGAGATTCAAGTCCCAGTACTCCAGGGGTAAATCCGCTGAACAGTATCCGCAATAGAAACCTTAATTCACGGTACGAATATTAATGTATAGCGTCATACCTTTTGAGAATGTTACAAGCCTCTATGAGATTCGCACAGATAAGTCAATAGCTTCACCTATCCAGTGATTCCGAGGGTCAAACCAGGTGTTCCGGAAATGAATTTGGTGAACAGTATTCGCAATAGTATTGGCAATGTACAGAGTCAAACCGTAGTAGAAGTTTACCAATACGTAGGGAGTGAAGCTTTACACCGAGGGCATTTATTTCTCGCGAACCTAACCCGCTGTATCGATAGCATTACTACTAGTTGAGAGATTCAAATTAGTCTATATTTCAGTGACGGACACCTTAGTTGCGTCTATAAATAAGAAAATCGAGGGTCAATCCGCTCGAGATCGTTGCTACCGTCTGTGAGAGACAAACGGCTATGTCGATAGCTTCACCGATCCTGCGATTCCAAGAGTTTACCCAGGTATTCCAGGAGCAAATATGCTGAACAGCATTGCCAAAAAAACCATAATTCAAGGTTGGAATATTAAAATGAAGCGTCAAACCGATTTAGAACGTTACCAATTGGCATAAGGTCAAACGCGTACCGAAGGCGATAACTTCCGCGAATCTCACCGACATGAACAAGAGTATAACTTCCTGTTCAGAGAAGGGAAGAAGTCTTCATTACAGTGACGGGCAACTTAACTTCATGTATGAATTAGAAGATCGAGAGTCAAACCGGTCGGGAAAGTTGTCACCTTCTGTAAGAGACAAACGGCTACATGAATAACTTCACCTGTCCTGTGTTTCCGATAGTCCAACCGGGTATTCCTGGAGGAAGTCTGCTGAACAGCGTTGGTCATAGACAAATTAATACACGGTATGAATATTAAAGCAGACCATCATACCGTTGTAGATCGTTACCCATTTATATAAGGTCAAACTTTTTCCCGAAGGCCTTACCTCCCGAGATGCTAACCCGCTGTATCGATAGTATAACATCGTGTATAGTGGATAAAGTTACAACAGATTCTAATGACGGGCACCTTAACGTCATGTGTGAATTAGAAGATCGGGGGTCAATCCGTTTGCGAACTTCAGTACCTCCTTCGATAGTCGAAAGTCTACGTCAGTAGCTCCACATATCCTATGACTTCCGATCGTCAAATGAGGTATCCCAGGAGTAAAGCTGCTCTACAATATTGGCATTGGACACCCTGATTCACGGTATAAATATTAAAGTACATAGTCAAGCCGTTGTACAACGATATCCTTTGGTATAAATTCAAACTTCTTACCGAAGGTCTTACCTTCCGCGATCCTCGCCTTCTTCATCGAGAGTATAGCCTTGTGTTCAGAGAATGAAGTTAGTATTCATTTCAATGACGGGCACCTGAACTTCATGTTTGAATTAAAAGATCGAGGGTCAAACGGCTCGAGAACGTTGGCACCTTCTCTGCGAGACGAGGGGCTGAGTCGAATTCGTCACTTATTCTGTCATACTGAGACTCTTACCAGGTATTTATGGAGTAAATCCACTCAACGATATTGGCAATAGACACCTTAATTCAAGGTTTGAATGTAGAAGCAGACAGCCAAACCATTGTAGAACGTTACATATTAGTATAGAATCAAACGTTTTACCGATAGCCGAACCCTCGGAGTCGATATCCAGCCGTATCGAGAGTATAACTTCGTATTGATAGGAAGAAGTTAGTAGTAAACATTTTTTTGACGGGCACTTTAACTTCATGTCCGAATCAGAAGGTGCAGGGCCAAACCGTTCCAGAACGTTGCAGCTTTTCAGAGAGTCGAACGACTGAGTCAATAGCTCCACCTATCCTGTGATTCCGAGTGGCAAACCGGGTATTCCGAAAGTAAATCCGCTGAAGAGTACTGGATGTAGGTAACATAATTCGCGGAGTGAAAATTAAAATTGAGCGTCTCCCCGTGTTAGAACGTGATCAATTGCTATAAAGTCAAATGTATCACGCAATGCCTTACCGTCCGAGAAGCTAACACGCCGCATCGAGAGAATAGCTACGTGTTTAATGATACACATAAGTAAACATTTTAGAGACTGCAACATTTATTTTATTATGAATATGTAAATCGAGGATTGAACCGTTCGGGAATATTACCACCTTCTGTGAGAGACGAACGGCTAAGTCAGTAGCTTCACAATATCTCCTGATTCCGAAAGTAAGACCAGGTATTCCGAAAGCAAATGCGCTGTACATTATTAGGGACAGGCACCTCAATTCCTGGATTGAATATTAAAGCAGGCCGTCTAACCGTTGTAGAACATTCCACATTCGTGTAGAGTTATATTGCTTCCAGAACGACTTACCCTCCGCAAACCTCACCAGTGTCATCGAGAGTGTACCTTCGAGGTCAGAGAAAGATGTTAGTCTTAATTTTAGTGACGGCACATTAACTTCATGTATAAATTAGATGATCGGAAATCAACCCGTTCGAGAACGGTACCACCTTCTGTGAGATACGAACAGATAAGTCAATAGCTTCATATATCCTATGTTTGCGAAAGATAAACCAGATATTCCGGGAGTAAATTCTCCATACAGTATTTGCAATATACATCTCAATTCAGGGTTTAAATATTAAAGCAGGCCGACAAGCCGTAGTTAAACATTACATATTCGTGTAGGGTTAAACTTCTTACAGAATATTTTACCCGCCGAAAGAGGTATCAGCTCTATGGAGAGTATAACAGCATGTTCAGAGGAAGGAACTTGTAAACATTTTAGAGACGAGCACCTTAATTTCATTCATGAACTAAAATATCGGGAGTCGAACCACTCGTGAAGGTAGCCACCTTCTGAAAGAGACGATCGGGTAAGTCAATATTTTCACGTATCTACCGATGCAGATAGTGAAACCAGGTATTCAGGGAGTAAATCCGCTGTACAATATTGGCGTTATACTCCCTACCGCCTGGCTTAAATATTAAATGGCAGAGTGAAACCGTTGTCGATCATAACGAATTGACATAGATTCAAACCTTTTCCGATGGCCCTTACCTTCAGATACCCTAACCTGCTGTATCGATTGTCAAAATTCGTGTTCAAGCAAACACCCTATTATTCTGTTTCGTGAAAGGCACCTTCTCTTCATGTATGAATAAGGAGATCTATATGCATGCTGCTCCAGAAAGATACAACTATCCGTTATATTCGCACCGCTAAGTCCATAGCGGCACCAAGTCAGTGCTTCTGAGCTTCGAACCAGGTATTCCGGGAGTGAATCCGCAGATCACTATAGGAAATAGGCACCTTAATCTGTGATATGAATATTAATGTAGGTGGTCAAACCGTTGGAGAATATAACTAAATGGTACAAAGTCAAAGATTTTACCGGATACATTACCAAGATCATAACCCGCTGCAGAAAGTGTCGTGCTTAGTACACACGGAAAAAACCAGTAGATACTTTAGCAGACGGACACCTCATTTTCATGTATGAATAGAACAATCTGTTGCCAATCCGATAGCGAAAGTTCCCTCCTTTGGGAGTCGAACGCCTAAGTATATAGCTTAACCTATTCTGTGATTCGGAGAGTCAAACCATGAACCTTGGACGTATGATCGCTGAAGGTTATTGGCAATTGGCACCTTAACTCACGGTTTGAATATTAAAGTCGAGTGTGAAAGCGTGGTAGATCGTTGCCAATTTGTATACAGTCAAACAGTTTACCGATAGCCTTACCTTCGGAGAAGCAAACCCTCCGTTTTGACAGTATAATTTCGTGTTCAGGGAAAGAAATTAGTCCTCAGATCTGTGACGGGCGCCCTAATTTCATGTACGAATTAGAAGATCGAGGGTCAAACCGTTCGAGACTGTTACCACATTTTCTGATTGTCGAATGGCTACTTCAATAGCTTCACCTGCCCCGTGATTCCGAAAACCAAACCGGGTTATCTGGGAGTAAATCCGCAGAAGGGTATTGTAACAGGCACCTTAATTCGCGGTATGAATATTAAAGCAGACCGC
>NIJG01000244.1:50188-73703 GCA_002201625.1 Euglossa dilemma
CGAGAACATCTCGGGCACTGGCCTCCAGAGTCAGTACGGATTTAGAACGGTCTCGGCCTACCGAAGGTTGGCGCGCAGGGCTTGCAGTCAACGAGCTAATTGGTAGGTGTGTGGTAAGGTGCGCCACACACTGCGCTGATTGGGCGTATCCCAATCCCGCGCCTATGGGTGCCGTGTGGATCAAGCCCTAGTGGCAGGAACCGCACGTTAAATCTCCGACACAAGTTGGCCGTGAACCCAATCCGCTGTAGCGATTGTTTTCATATGATCACATCAGTACACATTTTAGCAGACGGCCACATTATTTTCATGTATACATAAGGCGATCGCGAGTCAATCCGTTTGAGTACGATATCACCTTCTTTGAGAGTCGCACAGCAAAGTCAATAGCGACAGGTATCCTGCGGTACCGAGTGTCAAACCATGTATTCCGGAAATAAATCCACTGAACAGTAGTGGCAATAGACACTCTAATTCGCGGTATCAATATTAAAGCAGTTCGCCAAACCGTTGAAGCACAATACCGAATTGTGTAAAGCCAGACGCTTTATCGAAGACCTTACCCTCCGAATATATAACCCGTTGTATCGAAAGTATAATTTCGTGCTGAGAGGAAGAAATTATTATTCATTTCAATGACGGGCACCTTTACTTCATGTATAAATTAGAGGATCGGGTGTCAAACCGTTCGAGAACGTTGCCACCTTCTGTGGGAGTCGAATGTCTCTATCAATAGCTTCACCTATCCTGTAATTCCGAAAGTCAAAGAAAGAATTCTGGGAATAAATCCTCTGTACTCTATTGGCATAGGACACACTATTTCATGGTATAAGTATTAAAGTCCACGGGTCAACCTATGTAGGACGTTACGCATTGATATAGAGCCAAACATTATAGCGGAGGCCTTACCTTCCGAGAAGCTAACCCGCTGTATCGCTATTATATCCACGTGTCCAGAGGAGCAAATTAATATGGACTTTTAGTGACTGGCACCTTAATATCATGTCTGAATTAGAAAATCTACGGTCAAACCGCGCGAGAACGTTACCGCCTTCTTTAAGAATAGAAAGACTAAGTCAATACATGCACCTATCCTGTGATTCAGATAGCCAAATCACTTATTCCGGGAGTGAATCCGCTGTTCACTATTGGCAATAGACATCATCACACATTACTTTCCTATATGAATTAGAAGATCGAGGGTCAGGCAATTCGAGAACGTTGCCACCATCTGTGGGAGACGAATAACTATGTCAACAGCTTGACGCATCCTGGGAATTACAGAATGAAAGTAGGTATTCCGGGTGCAAAGGCGCTGTAGAGTATTTGCAATAGACACCATAATTCATTTTATGAATATTATAGTTGATGGTCAAACTGTTCGAGAGCGTTACCAACTGGTGTAAAATCAATCGTTCCATCGAACAACATACATTCCTAGAACCAACCCCAAACTAGCGACTGTCTAGATTAGTGTTCATGAAAACAAATTGGTAGATGTTTTGGCAGACGGACAACATAATTGTATGTATGAATAGCACAGTCCAGACTCAATCCGTTCTAGAACGATAACGTCGTTTCTGAGATCCCAACGGCTAAGTCAATAGTTTCGCATATCTTTTTTTTCGGTGATTCGTACCCGGCATTCCGGAGTCAATCCATAGTGCAGTATTACCAATGGTCATCTTAATTTGCAGTACAAATATTGATGCCGTGAGTCAATACTTTCGAAAATGATATCACTAGCTATGGAATCGAAGCTTATACGGAAGATCTTCCCTTTCCTGAGACAGCACCCGCTGTAGCGAGAGTATGAATTCGTGCTCAGAGAAACAATTTGGTATACATTTTACGGACGGGCAGCTGAATATCATTTATGAAATAGAAGATCGAGAGGTCTAATTGTTTAGGAACGTTGACACATTTTTTGATGGTCGGACGGCAAAGCCAATAGCTTCATATATCCAGTGACGTCGAAAATGAATACAGATATTCCCGGAGTAACTGCGCTGTACAGTACAGGTAACGGACACCTTAAGTCACAGTTTGAATAATATAAAAGAGCGTCAAACCGTTAGAGAACGATACCATTTGCTGTAAAGTCAATCGTTTTACCGAATGCCTTACCGTCAGATACGCTAACGCCCCGTATCGCCAATATAGATACGTATTTAGGAAGCACATTGGTATACAATTTAGTTGCGTCATCTTATATTCATGTATGAATTACGATATCCATAGTTAACCAGTTCGAGAACTTTTCCAACTTCCTTGAGTGTCAATCGGCTTCATCAATAGCATCACCTATCCAGAGATTCCGAGAATCCAAACCGGTATTCCGGGAGTTAATCGGCTGAACAGTTTTTGGAATTAGAGAAGACATTTCACGTTATATATATTGATGTCCAGAGTCAGACCGTTATAGAACATTACGTATTACTATGGAGTAAATCTTTCTCCTGAAGGCCATAGCTTCCGAGAAGCTAACCCGCTACATCAGGGGCATTGCTTCGTGCTCAGATAAGTAAATTGGTATACATATTTGAAGACGTATACTTTAGCTTCACTCATCAATAGGAATATCAAGCGTCAATAAGTCCTAGGACGATACTACCTTCTTTTAGTATCAAACGGC
Organism: Euglossa dilemma; assembly: GCA_002201625.1. Classification (NCBI taxonomy): domain Eukaryota; kingdom Metazoa; phylum Arthropoda; class Insecta; order Hymenoptera; family Apidae; genus Euglossa; species Euglossa dilemma. The sequence continues at coordinate 52,824 of NIJG01000244.1, forward strand.
CAAGCTATCAGCTTCACATATCCCGCTATTCCGAGGGTCGAACCAGGCATTCCGGCAGCCAATCAGTTGTACACTATTCGCAACGGATACCTCTTATCACAGTTTCAATATTAGAGTAGAGCGTCAAACCGTTCCAGAACGTTACCAGTTGGTATAAAGTCGAACGTTTTATGAATTACCTTACCTACCAAGAACCTAACCCGCTGCAATTAGTGTGTTTCTTAGTGAACACGGAAACAAGTTGGTATATATTGTAGTGACTGATACCATAATTTCATGTATGAATAAGACTATTGATTGGCAACCAGTAAATCAGCTGAACTGCATAGGCAATAGACACCTTAATTCACGGTTTGAACATTAAAGTAGAGCGTCAGACCGTTTGAGTGCGATACCAATTGGTATTAAGTCAAACGGTTTACTGACTGCCTTACCATCCACGAACCTCAGTGGCTTTATCTAGACTGTAACATCGTCATCAGAACAAGAAATAAGTCTTCACTTCAGTGACAGGCAATCAAACTTCAAGTATGAATTAGAGGTTTGTGCATCAAACCGATCGGGACCGCTTCTGCCTTCTGTGAGAGACGAACCGCTACCCCAATAGCTTTACCTGTCCTGTGATTCATAGAGTCAAACCAGGTATACCGGGAGTAAGTCCGCTGAAGTTTTTGCAATACACTATTTAATTCACGGTTTGAATAGTAAAGCAGAGCGTCAAATCGTTTAGGAACGATACAAATTGGTACAATTTCAAATGTTTTACCGAAGGTGTTACCTTCCGCGAAACTCACCTACTTCATCGAGAGAACAGCTTCAGGATCTGAGAACGAGGTCAGTTTTCTGTTCAGTGACGGGCACGATAACTTCATGTATGAATTAGAATATCGTGGGTCATACTGCTCCAGAACATTACCACCTTCTGTGAGAGACGAACCGCTACGTCAATAGCTTCACCTATCCTGTGATTCCTTGAGTCAAACCAGATATTTCGGGAGTAAGTCGGCTCAACAGTAGTGGCAATAGACACTTTAATTCGCGGTATCAATGGTAAAGCAGATCGCCAAATCGTTGAAGACGCTTACCGATTTATGTAAAGTTAAACGCTTTACCGACGTCCTAACAAACGGAGGAACTGTCCCACTTCTTCGAGAGTATTACTTCCTGTTCGGAAAAAGAAATTACTATTCATTTCAGAGACGGGCGCCTTATCCTCGTGTATGAATTAGAAGATCGAGGGTCTAATCTACCGAGAACGTTGCCACCTCATTTGAGAGTCGAATGGCTAAGGCCATAGCTACACCGATCCTGTGATTCCGAATGCTAAACCAGATATTCCGGGCGTAAATGCGCTCCGCTGTGTTGGCAATAGACACCTTAATTCACGGTTTGCATATTGACGTAGAGCGTCAAACCATTTGAGAACGTTTCCATCCCCTGTGAAAGTCGCACGGATAAGTCAATAGCTTCTCCTATCCTGTGATTCGGAGAATCAAACCTCGTATTCCTGGCATAAATCCGCTAAACAATATTGGCAATAGTTACATTAATTCACGGTTTGTATATTAAAGCAGACAGTCTAACCATTGTAGAACGTTACATATTGGTATAATATTAAATGTATTACCGATGGCCATAGCCTTCGAGTACCCAATCCGCGGTATCGAGAGTATAACTACTTAACCAGAGGTACAAATTGTGATACAATTTAGTAACGGGCACCTGAATTTCTCGTATGAGTTAGAGGATCAAGTGTGAAACCGTTCGAGATCGTTACCACCTTCCTTGAGATTGGCACAGCTACGTCGATAGCTCCACCTATCCTGCGATTCTGATTGCCAAACTAGATTTTGCGGGAGAAAATGATTTGTAAAGTATTGGCAGCAGACACCTCAATTCAGGGTTTGAATATTAAATTAGTGCGTCACACCGTTTCGGAGCGTTACCAATTGGCATAAATTTCAACATTTTACCGAAGGCCGTGCCATCCGTGATTCACACCCACTTCATCGAGATTATAATTTGGTGTTCAGCGGAGCAAAGTAATATACATTTTAGGGACTAGCATCTTAATGTATGTGATTAGAAGAGTCATGTCTCGTATTCCAGGAGCAAATCCGATGAACATTATAGGCACGAGAAACGTTAATTCACGGTATGAATATTAAAGTAGAGCGTCAAACCGACGGAGAACATTACCAATTGGTATAAAGTCATTCTGTTTAACGAATACATTACCTTCGATGAACCTAACGCACTGTAGCGACTGTCATGCATAGTGCCCAGGGAAACAAGTGAGTAGACGTTTCAGTAGACGGACACCTCAGATTGACGTGTGAATAGCAAAATCGAGAGTCAAACTGTTCCAGATCGTTAGCACCCTTTTTGAGAGTCGTACTTCTTAGTGAATAGCTTCACCCACCCCGTAATTCCGAGAGGCAGACTGAGAATTCCGAGCGGCAATCCGCTACGTTGTGTTGGCAATAGACACCTTAGTTCACAGTGTAAATAGAAAAGTACAGATTCATAGCGTTGCAGAACGTTACCAACTGGCATAAAGTCAAACTATTTACAGAAGGTCTTACATACCGTGGAAATAATTTGCTATATCGAGAGTATTGCTGCTTGTCCCGAGAAGCAAGTTAGCATACATTTTATGTCGGGCACCTTATTTTCATTTTTGAGTTTGAAGACAGATGCACAAACCTTCCGAAAATGCTGCCACATTCTGTGAGAGACAGCTCGCTAAGCCAATTGCTCCACGCATCCTGCGATGCGGAGAGTCAAACCAGTTATTCCGGGAGTTGTTCCGGGAGCGAACCACACACTCTTCATCGAGGTTGTAACTTCGTGTCCAGACGATCATTCCTGTATACAATTTAGTGACGACACCACAAATTCATGAATGAATTAGAAGATACAGGGTCAACCCGTTCGAGAGTGTAGCCACCTTCTCTGAGATATTAACACCTAAGTTAGTAGCTTCACTTATCAAGTGATTCGGAGAATAAAGCCACGTTTTCCGGGAGTCAATACGCTGAACAGTATTGGTAATCGACACCTTAATTCATGGTTTGAATAAAAAGGTAATGCATCAAACCATTTGCTAGCATTGCCTATTGCTATAAGGTCAAGCACTTTACCGATGTCTCTAACGTTCGTGAAGTTAACCCCCCGTATCGTGACTATAGCTTCGTGTTTAGGGCAACACATTAGTATACAATTCAGTGACGGCCACCTTAACTTCATGTACGAGACAGAAGATCGATAGTCAACCCGCTCGAGAACGTAGCCACCTTCTGTGAGAGTGTAACTGATGAGACATTAGCTCCACCTATCCTGTAATTCCTAGAGGGAAACCAGGTATTCTGGGAGTATGTCCGCTGAAGAATTTTTCCATTAGACATCGTCATTCACGGCTTGAATGAAGAAGTAAAGCATCAAACCGCTTGCGAGCGTTACCAATTGGTATAATGTCGATCGTATGATTGAAGGCCTTACCCAGCGCGAACCTCATCGGCTTCACCGAGAGTATAAGTTCGTGTTCACACAAAGAAATTAGTATTCAATTCAGTATCCGGCACCTTAACTTCATGTACGTATTAGATGATCGAGTGTCAAACCGTTCGGGAGCGTTACTACCTTCTGCGAGAGACAAACGGCTATGCCAATAGCTTCACCTGCGGTTCTGAGCGACAGACCAGTTATTGCTCGAGTAAATTCGCTGGACAGTACTGGCAATAGTCACCGTAGTTCCCGGTTTGAATGTTAAAATATAGCGTCAAAATGACTAGGAACGATACCAATTAGTACAAAGTCAAACGTTTTACTGTAGTCCATACCCTCAGAAAGCCTAACCCGCGGTATCGATAGCATAGATTCGTGATTAGAGAAATACATTAGTATACAATTTAGTGACAGCAACTTAAATTCAAGTTTGAATTAGAATACCGACCATCCAACCGTCCGCATCGCTACCTCTCACTCTGAGAGTTGTTATGTCTCTGGCTTCACCTATCCTATGACTCTGAGAGTCAAATCAGGTAATCCGGTAATAAGTCCGATGAAGACTCTTGGCAACAGACACATTTATTCACAGTTTGAATATTAAAATAAAGGGTCAAGCCGTTTGTGAACATAACCAATTGCTATGATCTGAAACGCTTTACCGAAGAACTTACCCTCCGAAAAAATAACCCGTTGTATCGTGAATATATCTTCATGTTAAGAGATAGAAATTACTCCTCATTCCTGTGACGGGTGCCTTAATACCATGAATGAATTACAAGATCGAGGGATAAACCGATCGAAGACATTACCATCTTCAGTGAGAGACGAACGGCTAAGTAAAGTATACTGTAACTCCGAACGTTATACCAGATATGCCGGGAGTAAATGCACTGTACAGCATTGGCAATAGACACCTCAGTTCACGGCTTGCATACTAAAGCAGGGCTCCAAACCATTGTAGAACGTTATCAATTGCTGTAAAGTCAAACGCTTTACCGAAGGCCATACCCTACAAAGAAACTGACCGCTGTATCGAGAGTATAACCTCGTGTTCAGAGATAGAAATTAGTAATCATTTGAGTGACGGGCACATTAGTTTCATGTATGAATTAGAAGATCACAGGTTAAACCTTTTGAGAACGGCACGAACTTCTTTGAGTGTGGAACGTCTATATCAATAGCTTCACCTATCCTGTGATGGCGAGAGTCAATTCAGTCATTGCGGGAATATATCCTCTAAATAATATAGGCAATTGACATCATAATTCACTGTATGAACATTAAAGTAGAGACTCAGTCCGTCGGAGATCATTATCAATTGGCATAGAGTCACTCTTTATACCGAAGGCCTTAGCTTCGGGGAACACATCTTACTGTATGGAGATAATAATTTCGTGTCCAAGGAAACAAATTAATACGCATTTTAGTGACGTACACCTTAATTTCATGCACGAATTAGAAAGGCGACCGTCTAATCGTTCTACAACGTTACCACCTCCTTCGAGAGCCGTACCTCTAGATCAATAACTGCACCTACCCTGTTATTCCACAGGTCAAACAAGGTATTCACGGAGACTATCCACAGTATAGTACTGGCAGCGGACATGTGAACACCAGGTATGAATTCTAAAGCTGACTGTCAAACCGTTGAAGAACATTACCTACTCCCTTAGTGTCAAACCTGTTACCGAAAGCCTTCCCTTCCGTGAAGCTATCCCGCCGTATCGATAGTATAACTTCGTGTCGAGAGAAATACATATGTATACATTTTAATATTACCATAGCTTCATGAATGAATTACAATATCAGGAGACAATCCGCTCGAAAACGATTCCACCTTCTTTGAGTGTCGTACGGCTAAGTCAAATGCTTCACGCATCCTGTGGTTCCGGCCAATTGATGATAAATAATGAAGCAGACCCTCATACCGTTGTAGAACCTAATGCTATGGGGTCAAACTCTATCCCGAGTGTTAAGGAGCCGGTCACTATAATTTCTACAAATTTGTATTACTGAACACGAAGTTGTACCCTCTATACAGCGGATTATGTTCTCTGAAGGTGCGGTATCAGATAAATAGAATGTCCTTATGCCAATTGGTAATGGTCTCAAACGGTCTTAGGTTCTAATTTGATATTCATATAGTGAATTAAGGTGTCTATTGTTGACACCGTTGAGCGGATTTACTCCTTGAACACACGGTTTGACTCTCGGAATCACAAAAATATGTGAAGCTATTGGCTCAGCCGTTCGACATTCGAAGAAGGTGGAAACGATTCGAACAGATTGGCAGTAAATCTTCGAATTCCTACACGATGTTAAGGTGCCCGCCACTGAAATGTATACGAATTTGTATCTCTGATTACGAAGTTATACTCTCGATACCGCGGGTCAAGTACTCCGAGGGTAAGGTCTTCGGAAAAGCTTTTGTCATTATACCAATTGGTAACGTTCTGCATAGGACAGAGTCTGTAGCTTAATATTCAAACCGTTAGTTAAGAAGTCCACCGCCTTTAGTGTACATCGGATTGACAACCGGAATACCAGGTTTGACTGTCGGAATAGCAGGACAGGTGAAGCTTTTGATTTAACCGATCGACTCTGAAATATGGTGGTAAAGTTCTCGCACGTATTGACCATCGCTCCTCCTATTAATACATAAAACTATGTTGCTCGTCAAGAAAATTATTTCTAATTTGCTTCTTGAAACACGAAGTTATACACTGGCTGCAGAGGGTTAGGTTCGTGGACGGTAAGGGTTTCCGTAAGTGACTGACCATATTTCAATTGGTAATGTTCACGGACTGTTGGACTCACTGCCTTAATATTTAAACGGTGAAAAAACGTGTCTAATGCCAATACTGCACAGCAGGTTTAGTCGCGGATTGCCTACTCTTGGAACCACAGGATAGGTGATGCTACTGACTTAGCGCTACGAATGTCAAAGAAGATGGTAATACGATCTTGATGTGTTTGTTGCTCGATCTTCTTATTCGTGCATGAAATGAATGTGCCCGCCACTAGAATGGACAGTAACTTGTTTCTGTGAACACCAAGTTGTACCTGCGATACAGCGGCTCATGTTCTTGGAAGGTCATGTATCCGGTAAAGAGTATGATGTTAAGCCAAATGGTAACGTTCTCAAACGGTTTTACGGATAACTGTAATATTCATACAGTGAATTAAGCTGTTCATTGCCAATACTCTTCAGCAGACATACTCCTGAAATACCTTAGGTTTGAGCCTCGGAATCACGGAAAAGGTGAAGCTATTGCCTTGGCCGTTCGTCTCTCACTGAAGGTGGTAACGTTCTCGAACGCATTGACCCACAGTTTTGATATTTATACAAAAGCATGTGGTGGCTGTTCTCTAAACTGTCTACCAATTTATTTCCGTGCACATTAAGTAGGACACCAGCTACAGCGGGATAGGCTCTCGGAAGGTGGGGTGTTCGGTCAAAGGAATAACATTATGCTGATTGGTAATGTTCTTCGTCGGATTGACTCTCTAGAGTAGTATTCATACCGTAAGTTAAGATGTCAGTTGCCAATAAACGTAGCTAACATACTGACGGATTACATGATTTGACTCGCGGAATCACAGGATAGATGAAGCAATAGACTTAGTCGTCCAACACTCAAAGATGGTGGTAACGTTCTCGAATGCTTTGATCCTCGACCTTCTTATCCGGAATGACATTAAGGACCCTGTCACTAACATATTTACTAATTTAATGCTCTAATCGCCATGTTACACTCTCGGTAATGCGTGTACGGTTCGCGGATGGTACGGCCATCGGTAAAACGTTTGACTTTATAAGAATTGATAACGCTTTCAAACGGCTTTAAGCTCTACTGTAATATTCAAACCGGGAATTAATGTGTCAATTGCCAACACTGTTCCGCCGACTTACTCCTGGAATACCTGATTTGACTCTCGGAATTGCAGGATAGGTGAAGCTATTGACTTAATCGTTCGTCTCGCACATACGGTGGCAACTTTCTCGAAATGTTTGACCATATATCTTCTAATTCATCAATGAAGTTATGGAGCCCGTCAGTAAATGTATACCTGTTCATGCCGCTGAACACGGTGCTATACACCCGAAAAAGCGAGATATTTTTTCGGATGGTGAGGCATTCAGTAAGGAGATTGACCCTACACATATAGGTATCGTTCGACATCGGCTTGATGCACTGCTATAGTATTCAAACTGCGAATTGAGGTGTCTTTCGCCAATACTCTTGAGCAGGCTTACATTTCGTTTTCCCGGTCTGACACTCGGAATCACAGGATTGGTTAAGCTATTGGCTCAGTCGTACGTCTCTCGCAGAAGCATGTACCGTTCTCGATCGATTTGTCACTCGGTCTAATAATTCATGCATGAAATTGTGGTGCTCGTAAGTAAATGTATACTAGTTCATGGCTCTGAACACTGTGTCATACTCACGACACAGCAGGTCAGTTCTTCGCATGGTAATGCATTGTGGAAGAATTTCTCCGTAAACGAATATGTCATTTTCTGCAACGCCTTGACGTCCTACTTCAATACTCATACCGTGAATTGAGGTGTCTATTGCTAATACTGTAGAGCGCATTTACTTCCGGATTATCTGGTCTAACTTTCGCAATCACAAGACATGTTAAGCTATTGACATAGCCGGTCGTTTCTCACAGAAGGTGGTAACATTCTAAAACGGTTTGACCGTCGATATCCTTATTCACAACGAAATTAAGGTGCTTGTCACTAAAATGCTTAGTCATGTGTTTCCCTAAACACGTAGCTATACGCTCGGTACGGCGGCATAATATCTCGGACGGTAAGGCTTTCGGCGAATCGTTTGTCTTTATAGCAATTAGTAACGTTCTCACACGGTGTGACACTTTACTTTAATATTCTCTCGGCGAGTTAAGATTTCTATTGCCAATATTGTACAGCGGATTCACTCCCTGCATACCTCTGACCCTCGAAATCGGAGGATACGTGAAAATATTGACTTAGCCGTTCGTCTTTCTCAGATGGTGGCAACGGTCTCGAACGGTTTGACCCTTGATCTTCTAATTCATACATGAAATAAAGTGGCCCGTCACTAAAGTGTAAACTAATTTTCTTCTATATACACGATGTTGTACTGCCGATAAGGCGAGTTAGATTTCCAGACGGTAAGTCCTTCGGTAAATAGTTTGACTCTATACCTGTCAGTAACATTCTACAGAGGTTGGATTTTATAGTTTAATACTTATATCGCGAAATAGGTTACCTAATGCCATACTGTACAGCGGATATGCACCTGGAGTACTTGGTTTGATTCTCGGAATCACACGATGCGTGAAGCTGTTGACTTAGCCGTTCGTCACGTAAAGAAGGTGGGATCGTTCAGGAAAGGTTTGACTCTCCATTATTCTATGCATACATAAGAATATGTTTTCCGTCAGCTAAACTGTCTAGTAATTTGTTTCCGTGAGCACTAAGCATGACACTTGCTACAGCGGGTTAGGTTCTTGTATGATAAGGCCTTCTGTAAATAGTTTGACATTATTCGAATTGGTAATGCTCCCAAACGGTTTAACGCGCTAACTTAAAATTCAAATCAAGAATTAGAGTGTCTATTGCCAATACTGTTCAGCGGATACACTCCCGGAATACCTGATTTTCTCTCCGAATCACAGGATAGGTGCAGCAATAGACTTAGGCGCTCGATTCCCAAAGGAGGTGCAAACTATTTCGAACGGTTTGACTCCCGATTATTCTATTCCTACATGAAAATATGGTGTCCGTCGGCTAAAACGTGTACTAACTAGTTTCCGTCAGCACTAAGCGTGACACTCGCTGCTGCGTGACATGTACTTGGCTGGTAATGTATTCACTAATAAGGACATTATACGAATCAGTAATGTTCTCCTACGGTTTGATTCCCTATATTAATATTCATATCATAATTTAAGGTGCCATTGCGTACACTGAACAGCGGATTCACGGCCGGAATGCCCGGTTCGAATCTCGGAATCACAGGATCGATGATGCTAATGACATGGCTGTGCGAGTCTCACAGAAAGTAGTATCGTTCTGGAACAGTATGCGTATCGATCTTCCTATACACACATGAAATGATGGTGCCCGTCACAAAAAGGAAAAATACGTTCTTTCCCTAAACTCGAATTTCGACTATGAATACTGCAGCTTAGGATATCGGATGGTAAGTTCTTCGCTACAACGTTTGACTTTATACGAACTGGTAAATTTTGCAAGTGGTTTCACCGTCTACTTTACTATTCAATCCATCAATTAAGGTGCCTAGGGGCAAAACTGTTACGCGGATTTACTCCCAGATAAACTGCTTCCGCTCTCGGAATCACAAGATATGTGAAAAGATGACAAAGCTGATCGACTCTCAAAGAAGGTGGTAACGTCCTCAAACGGATTGACCCTCGACATTCTAATTCATACATGAAATTAAGGCAGCCATCACAGATATGAGGACTAATTTCTATCTCTGGACACGAAATTATACTCCCGAAACGGCAGGATAGCTTCTACGAATGAAAGGCTCTCGGTGAAGTGTTCTACCGTGTACCAATTGGCATCGCACTAAAACGCTTTCAGGCTCTACTTTAATATTCAAAGCGTGAACTAAGGTGTCTATTCAAATTACTGTTCAGAGGATTTACTCCCGGAAAATCTGGTTTGAGTCTCAGATTCTCTGGATAGGTGAAGCTATTGAGTCAGCCATTCGTCTCCCACGGAAGGTGGCATCGTTCTCGAGCGGTGTGACCCTCGATTTTCGAAACCATATATGGTGTTAAGGTGCCCGCCACAGAAATGGATATTAATTTCTTTCTCTGAACACGAAGTTACACTTTCGATGAAGCGGGTGGGGCTCGCGGAAGGTATGGCCTTCGGTAAAACGTCTGACTTTAATCCAATTTGTAACGTTCAACAACGGTTCGGCATTCCGCTTTAATATTCAAACCATGAATTAAGCTGCCAATTGCCAATAATGCTCAGCTGATTGACTCCGGGAGTACCTGATAAGACTCTCGGAAATACAGGACATGTGCAGCTATAGACATATCTGTTCGAACGTCTAGGAGGGTGGTAATGTTCTCAAACGGTTTGACCATCGTTATTGCAATTCATACATGAAACTAAGGTGCCGTCACTAAAATTTATACTAGTGTGTTTCTCTACCAACGAGGTTATACCTTCGATGCGGTGTGTCAGATTCTCGGGCTGTAAGGCTTTCGGTAAAACGCTTGACTTTGTAGGAACTGGTAACGATCTCAAACGAGATGACGCCCTATTTTAAAATGCAAACCATGGACTTCTATATCTGTTGCCAATACTGATCAGCAGATCTACTCTCGGAATACCTAGTTGGGCTCTCTGAATCACAGGATATGTGAAGCTATTGACTTAGGTGCGCGACTCGAAGAAAAGGTGGTAACGTTCTCAGACGGTATGTCTTTTAATCTTCATATACTAGCATGATATATAGCTACACGCCCATTAAATGTTTACATATTTGTTCCCTTAAACACGATGTTATACCCTCGATACAGTGTGATAGGCTTTCGGAGTGTAGTGTCTTCAGTGTAACGTTTGACTATAAACCAATAGGAAACGCTATCAAACAGTTTCACGCTCTACTTTAATATTCAGACCGTGAATTAAGGCTTCCATTGCTAATAATTATCAGCGGAATTACTCCCGCCATACCTGGTTTGTCTATCGGAATAACAGGATACGTGAAGCTACTNGTTCACTAATTTGTTTCCGTGATCACTAGCCATCGTACTCGCTACAACTGGTTTACGTTCTTGAAGGGCAACGTATTCGGTGAAAAGTTTGACTTCACACCATTTGGTAATGTTCTCAAATGTCGTGACGCTCTACTTTAACCATCAAACTGTAAATAAAGGTGTATATTGCCAACACTGTTCCGCGAATTTACGGCCGGAATACCTAGCTCACACTCGGTATCCCAGGATAGGTGAAGAATATATACTCCAGATACAGCGGGTTGGCTTCGCGGAAGGTAAGGCTTTAGGTAAAAAGTTTGATTCTATACCGATTCGTACCGTTCAACCAGGATTTGACACCCTACTTCATTATTCATACCGCGAATTAAGGTGTCCATTGCCAAAACTGTTCACCGGGTTTTCTCCCGGAATGACTGGTTTGACTTTCAGAATCAGAGGATTGGAGAAGATATTGACTAAGCCGTTCGACTCTCAAGGAAAGTTGTAACCTCCACGAACGACTTGACACTCGATTTTCTAATTCATAAATGAAGATACGGTGCCTGTTACTGAAATGAAGACTGATTTCTTTCTCCGAACACGAAGTTATACTATCGATATAGCGGGACAGTTTTTCGGAGGGTAAGGCCTTCTGTAAAATGATTGACTTTGTAGGAACTCGTAACCATCTCAAACGGTTTGATTGTGTTCTTTAATATCTATACCGTGAAGTAGGGTGCCTAATGCCAACGCCGAACAGCATATTTACATGCGGAATAACTGACTTGACTCACGGAATCATGGGATAGGTGAAGGTATTGAAATAGTAGTACGACTATAGAGGAAGGAGGTAACATTCTCGCACAGTTTGTCCATCGATATTCTAATTCATGCTTGAATCAAAGGTGCTGTCACTAAATTGTATAATAGTGTGATTCTCTATACACGAAGCTGTACTCTCGACATAGCGGGTTAGCATCTCGGACGGCAAGGGATTCGGTAAAACGTACGACATTACGGCAGATGGTAACGTTCTCAAACGGTTTGATGTTCTACTTTACAATTCAAACCGCGAATGAAGGTGTCTATTGGCAATCACCTTCCAGAAAGCTACCACCTTCTTTGAGAGTCGTGCGGCTGAGTCAATAGCTTCACCTATAATTGTGATTATGGGAGTCAAGCCTGGTAATGCAGGAGTAAATCTGCTGAACAGTATTGGCACTAGACTCCGTAATTCTCAGTATGAACATTAATGTAGAGCGTCAAACCGTTTGAGATTGCTACCAATTGCTATAACTACATACTCTTTAAAGGATACCTTACCATCCGACAATATAACCAGCAGTATGGTGGGTATTACTTCATGTTCAGTGAATTAAGTTAGATTTCATTCCAGTGACGGGCTCATTAACCTCATGTATGAAATGGAACATCGATGGTCAAACCGCTCGAGATCGTTGTTACCCTCCTTCAGTGTCGAACGCATATGTCAGTAGCACAACCTATCCTGTATTCCCGAAATCCCAACCACGTAAACCGAGCTTAAATCCGCTGAGGATCTTTGACAATAGACAGCTTTATTCACGGCATGAATATTACTGTAGAGCGTCAACCGTTTGAGGGCATTACTAATTGGTGTAAAGTGAAACGTTTTACCGAAGGCCTTACCTTCCTCGAAACATAGCGCCTTTATCGATGGAATAACTTCGTTTTCAGAGAATGAAATCAGAATTCATTTCAGTGACGGCCTCATTAGCTTCATGTATGAATTGGAAGATCGAATGTCAAACAGCTCGAGAACGTTGCCACCTACTGTGAGAGACGAACGGCTAAATAAACAGCTTCACATGTTCTGTGATTCCGAATGTCAAACCAGGTATCCCGGTAATAAATGCGCTGTACACTATGGGCAATAGACACCTCAATTCACGGGTGGAAGAATAAATAATTCGTTCGGAAACGTCACCGCCATCTTTAATACAGGCGCGGTTAATTCAATCGCTTCACCTACACGACGATTCCAAGAGTCATCTGCGGTATTCCGGATGTAAATCCGATATCATGCTTTGCAACAGATATCTTATTTCACGGTTTGAACATTAAAGTCGGGAGTCAAACCGTCGGGGAGCATTACCAGTTCGAATAATGTCATTCTTTTTATGGAATACCATACCATCCGAGAACCTAACACACCGTGGCGTGTGTCTTGCGTAATGTCCACGGAAAAAATTAGTAGACATGATAGCAGACGGGCTCAACATCTCCTGTTCAAGTTACTATACAGAGGGTCAAACCGATCGAGAACGTTGCCACCTTCTGTGAGAGACGAACGTCTAAGTCAATATCATCACCTATCCCGTGAATCTGAGAGTCAAACCAGGTATTCCGAGAGCAAATATTCTGCACAGTATTGCCAATAGATACCATAATTCGCGGAGTGAATATTAAAATATATCGTCACACCATGTGAGAACGTTAGTATTGGCCATAGAATCAATCCTTTTATCGAATGCCTTACCGTCCGAGAAAATAACCCGCCGGTTCGAGAGTACATCACCGTGGTCAGAGACATAAACTAGTATACATATTAGTGACGAGCATCCTCATTTCATGCATGAATTAGAAGATCGAGAGTCAAATCGTTAGAACTGTTAGAATCTTCTTTGAGATTCAAACGGCTAAGTCAGTAGCTTCATACATCCTGTGACTCAGAAAGTCAAACGAGATATTATGTGAGTGAATGCGCTGTTCAGAATTGGCAGTATATATCATAATTCGCGGATTGAATATTACAATATAGCGTCGCACTGAGTGAGAACAATACTAATTGATATAAAGTCTAACGTTTTACCCAAGGCCGTACCTCCCGCGAACATCACCCGCTTCATCGAGATTATAAGTTCGTGTTCAGAGTATCAAATTACTAAACATTTTAGTGACGGGGACCATAATTTCATTATGAACAAGTAGAAAATGAGTCCAGCGATTCGAGAAAGTTATCAACATTTTTGAGAGTCGAACGGCTGAGTCAGTAGCTTTACCTACACTTCATTCCTGGAGTCAAGCCTGGTATTCCAGGACTAACTATGCTGAACATTATGGGCAATAGGCACCTTATATGACGGATGGAATATTATAGTCCGGAGTCACACGTTTGTAGACCGTTACACATTTCGATATTGTCAAAAGTTTAACAGAAAACCTTACCCTCCGAGAACGTAACCGGATGCATGTAATTTACTCTATTAAATCAGTAAACATTGCAGTGAAGGGCACCTTAATTTCATGCATGAATTGGAAGATTGAGGGCCGATCCGCTCGAGAACATTGCCAGCCTGTGTGAGCTACGAACGGCTACTTCAATAGGCTCTCATAATGAGTGCTACGGAGAGCCAAACCAGGCATTCCGGCAGAAATTCCGCTGAAGAGTTTTGGCAATAGGCACATTAATTCACGGTTGGCATATTAAAATAGTGCGTCAAACCGTTTGAGAACGTTATCAATGTCTATAGAGTCAGACGCTTTACCGAAAACCATATCCTTCAAAAAAAATAACCAACTGTATCGAGAGTATAACTTCGTGTTCAGAAAATTAAGTTAGTATTCATTACAGTGATGGGAACCTTATCTTCGTGTATGAATTAGAAGATGGAGTGTCCAACCGTTCGAGAACATTACCACTTTCTGTCAGCGACCAACGGCTAAGACAATCGCTTCACATATCTGTGATTCCGAAAGCTAAACCATATATTCCGGGAGTTAATGCACGGTAGAGTATTGGCATGGGACAACTCAATTCACGGTTTGAAAAGTAATACAGATATTCGAACCATCGTAGAACGGTGCATACTGGTATTTGGTCAAACTTTGTACCGGATACCATACCCTCCGAGAATGTAACCCGATGTATGTAGAGTCTTACTTCGTACTCGGGGATACAAATCAGTATACATTGCAGTGCAGGGCACCTTAATTTCAGGTATGAATGAGAAGGATGAGTGTCAAACGGATCGAAAATCTGACCACCTTCGTTGACAATCGAACGGCTAAATCAATAACTTCACCAATCCTGGGATTCCGACATTAAAACCAGGCATTCCAGAAGTAATCCCGCTGAAAAGTATTCGCAATAGTCACCATAATTCCCGGTTTGTATGTTAATGTCGAGCGCCAAATAGTCTAAGAACGATACCAATTAGTATAAAGTCAAACGAATTACTGAAGTCCATAAACTCACAAAGCATAACCCGCTGTATCGAAAGTATTACATACTGCTCAGAGAATCAGATTAGTATACATTTTAGCGACAGGCACCTTAATTTGATGTATGAATTAGTATATCGATGATCAAACGAAACGAGAATGTTACCACCCTCTGCGAGTTCGTACTTATACGTCAATCGCTCCACCTATGCTGTGATTCCGAGTGTCTAACCTGGTAATCCGAAAGTAAATAAGCTGAAGAGTATTGGCAATTGAAACCTTAATTCACGGTATGAATATTAATGTAGATGGTCAATCCGTCGAGGAACATTACCAATTGGTATAGAGTCACTCTTTCTACAGGATAAATAACCATCCTCGAACCTAACGCGATCTAGTGAGTTGCATGCTCTGTGCTCACGAAGACAAATAGATAGACATTATAGAAGAAGCACACCCTTTTTTTAAATATGAATTAGGAGATCGAGTGTCAAATGGTCCGAGATCGATACCACCTTCTTTGAGAGTCGAACGTCTAAGTTCCTTACTTCACATACAGTCGCGATTCCAAGTGCCAAACCTGGTATTCGAAGAGTAAGTTCGCTGAGTAGTATTGTCAATGGGCAACATAATTCGCAGTTTGTAAATCAGAGCAGAGCGTCAAACCGTTTGAGATCGTTACCAATTGGTATAGCTTCATACACCTTACCGAACGCCTTACATTCCGAGAACATAACCTGCCTTATCGTGGGGGTATGTTCGTGTCCAGAGAAACATAATAGTATACATTTTAATGACGGGGTCCTTATTAACATATATGAGTCGAAAAATGACGAGAAAAATCGTTCAAGAACGTTACCACCTTCTTTATGATCGAGCAGCTAAGTTAACAGCTTCACTTATCCTGCTATTCCAAGAGTCAAGCCATATAGTCTGCGTCTAAAACCGGTGAACAGTATTGGCATTAGACACGCAATTTAAATTATTTAAATATTAAATATCAGAGTCAAACCTTTCAGAACGTTCCCATATACTGTATAGTCAAACCCTTTACCGAAAGCCTAACTCTCCGAGAAGCTAACTCGCTGTTTCGAGATTATATCTTCGTGTTTAGAGATGCAAAATTGTATACATTTTAGTGACTGTTACATTAATTTCATGTAGAAATTAGAAGATCGAGGGACAAACAGTTCTAGAAAGAAACCACCCTGTTTGAGGGTCAATCGGATAGGTCAATAGCTCCACATATCCTGTGATACCGAGGGTCAAACCGGGTAATCTGAGAGTAACATCGCTGAAGAGGTTTGGCAATAGGTACTTTAATTCGCGGAGAGAATATTAAAATACAGCTTCACACCGTGTGAGGCCGTTATCAATTGCTATAAAGCCAAACGTATCACACAATGCCTTACCGTCCGAGATGCTAACAGGCTGTATCGGGAGTATATCTACCTGTTCGGGGAAACACATTAGTGTACAATTTAATAACGACACCTTAAATTCATGCAAGAATTACGAGTTCGAGGGTCTAACCATTCGACAAAGTTATACCATCTTTGCGATTCGAACGGCTAAGCCTATCGCATCACCTGTCCTTTGATTCGGATAGCTAATCCAGGTACTTCGGGTGTAAATTCGCTGAAAAGTATTGGCATAGTAACCTTAAACTACTGTTTCAATACTAAAATCGAGCGTCACACCGTTAGAGAACTCTACCAATTGCTATAAAGTCAAACCTTTTTACCAATGGCCTTACCTTCAGAGCATGTATACTGCCGTTTCGAGGGTACATCTTCATGTTCAGAGGATCAAATTGGACTTCTATCAGTGACTGGCACCCTAATTTCATGAACGAATAAGAAGGTCGAGGGACAAACCGTTCGAGGACGTTGCCACCTTTTGTGGGAGTCGCATGGCTGTCTATTGCTTCACCTGTCCTGTGATACCAGAGTCAAATCAGATAATCCGCCAGTAAGTTCGGTGTGAAGTTTGTTGACAACTGACAACTTAATTCAACGTATGAATGTTAATGTAGAGAGTTAAACAGGCGGAGAACATTATCAATGCGCATAAAGTCATACATTTTACCGAATACTATACCTTCCGTGATCCTAACACGCTGTAGCGCGTGTCCTGCTGAATGTGCACGGAAACAAATTAGTAGATATTTTGACTGGCGAACAACACATGTTTGTTGTAAGTATCAATAGCGAGGGCCAAGGGGTTCGAGAACGGTACCACCTTCTTCGAGAGTCGAACGGCTATGTCAATAGCTTCACCTATCCTTTGATTCCGTGAGCCAATCCAGGTTGCTCGGGAGTGAATTAGCTGAAAAGTATTGGCAATAGACGCCTTAATTCGCGATTTGAATATCAAAGTAGAGTGGCAAACTCTCAAAGGTCATAACCAATTCGTATAAGGTTATTCTCCTTACCGAATACCTTACCCGCCGAGAACATTATCCTGCTATATGGAGTGTCTTGCTCGTTGTTGGCGGAAACAAATTAGTGGACATTTTAGCAGACGGAAACCGCATTTTCATGCATGAATAGCAAAACCGGAAGTCAGACCGTTCGAGAACGTTACTACCTTATTTGAGAATAGAACGGCTGAGTCAATATCGTCGTCCATCCAGTGATACCGAGAGACAAACCAGGTATACCGAGAGTAAATACTCAGGACACTATTGGCAATATTGAAGCAAGTGTCTTGCTCAATGTTCAAGGTAGCAAGTTAGTAACATTTTCTCCGTGAATATCATGGTTTGCCTCTTCGAATATTGGAATACGACATGCTATGGACTTAGCCGTTCGTCTCTCATAGAAGGTGGTAACGTACTCGAACGGCTTCATCCTCGATATTACAAGTAATACATGAAATTATGGTGCCCATCATTAAAATGTATACTCATGTGTTTCTCTCGACACAAATTTATACACTCGATACGGAGGTTTACATTCACGGCAGGTACGGCTTTCTGTAAAAGGTTTAACTATATACAAGTAGGTATCACTCTAGAACGGTATGTCGGTCTGCATTAATATTGATTCCGAGAATTAAGGAGTCGGTTGCCAATACGGTACGGAGCACTTACTCTCAGAATGCCTATTTTGTCTCTCGGGGTGCTAGAATACGTGAAGCTATTAACTTAGCCGTTCGACTCCGAATGAATGCGGTTACGTTCTAGAGTAGTTTGACTCTCGATTTTGCTATTCAGACACGAAAGTAATGTCTCCGTCAGCTATAACGACTGCTATTTTGTTTCCGTGAGCACTAAGCAAGACGCTCGCTAGTTCGGTGTTCGTCCTAGGTCGATCAGTTATTCGGTAAAAGGTTTGACTTTATACCAGTTGGAAACGTAATCGAACGGTTTGACGCTCAACTTTAATATCCATACAATGAATTAGGGTGCCTATTGCCAATACTGTTTAACGGACTTTCTACCGGAATATCTTGTTCGAGTGGGAATATCAAATTTTAGATGAAGATGTTGACTTAGCTGTGCAACACTCAAAAGATGTGGTAACGTTATCAAAGGGCATGACGATCGAACTTCTTTTTCATACAGGAAATTGAGGTGCCCGTCGCTGAACTGTAAACAAGTGAGTTCCTCTAAACACGACGTTATACTCACGATACAGCAAGATAGGCTTTGGAGGGTGAGGTTTTCTGTTAAACTTTTGACTTTAAATCAATTTGTAACCATCCCAGACGGATAGACACTCTACATTAATAATCATACCATGCGTTACGTTGTCTACTGACAATACTGTTCAGCGCATTTACTCCCGAATATCTGATTTGATTCTACGATTCACAAGATACGTGCAGCTATTGACCCTGCCGTTCCGCTCGCAAAGAAGGTGGCTTCGATCTCTAACTTGACTCTCGATCTCCTAATTCATACATGAAATTAAGCATCCCGTCACTCAAAAGTATAATAAATTTCTTCTCTGAACACGACGACGTACTCTCGACACAGCGCGTTAGCTTCTCGAAATTTATGGCCTTCGTTAAAAGGTTTAGCTCTATTACTGTACGCAACGTTCTTCGACGGTTTGATTCTTCACTTCATTATTCATTCCGTGAATTGAGGTGTCTATTGGCAAAACTGTTCAACGTATTTACTCCCGCAATACATGGTTTGACTCTCGGAACGACAGGATAGGTGAATGTATTGGATTTTCTGTGCGTCTCTCGGAAATGGTGGTATCGATGTGCACCTGTCTGACCATCGACCTTCTAATTCATAGATGAAATGAAGGTGCCCGTCCCTTAAATGTATACTATTGTTCTTCCCTGAACACGAACTCAATCTCTCGATGAAGCAGGTGTGATTCGTGGAAGTTATCGCCTTCTGTCATCATTTGACAATAATTGAAATCGTAAATTAAGGTGCTTGCAGCCAAAGCTGTTAAGCGGACTCACACCGGTAATACGTGCTTTAACTTCGAAATCGCAGGATAAGTGAAGCTATTGACTTAGCAGTTCGTCTCCCACAGACGCTGGTTACGTTCCCGAGGGACTGACGCTCGATCTTCAAATTCATACAGGAAGTTAAGGTGGCCGCTACTGAAATGAAGACTTATTTCTTGTCCTGAAGACAAAGTTATACTCTCGTTGAAGCCAGTGAGATTCGCGGAAGTAAACGCCTCCGATAAACGTTTTACTTCATACCAATTGGTAATGTTATAAAACACACTAACGCTGTGCATTAATGTTCAGACCGTGAATTAAGGTGTTTATTGCCAGTACTCTTCAGCTGTTTTACTCCCGGAATACCTGGTTTGACTCTCGGAATTGAGGATAAATCAAGTTATCGACTTAGCCGTTCGCCTCTGAGAAGGTGGCAACGTTCTCGAGCGGATTGACACTCGATCATCTAGTTCATGCATGAAGTTAAGGTGCACGTCACTGAAATGAAGACTAATTCATATTTCTTAACACGAGGTTACACTCTCGATGAAGCCGGTGTGTTTCACGGAAGTTATCGCCTTCGGAATACGTTTGACTTTATAACAATTTGTAACGCTCTAAAACGGTTTGGCGCTCTACTTTAATATTTGAACCGTGATTTATGGTGTCTATTTCCAGTACTGCTAAGAGAATTTTCTCCCCGAAAATCGTGTGTGACTCTGGAACCACAGGACTGCTGAAGGTATTATGATATATGTGCGATTTCACAAAGAAGGTGGTAACGTTCGGGAACGGCTTGACATTCGATCGTCAAACATATACTTAAGAGTAAGGTGTGAATCTGCTATAATGCCTACTCATTTGTTTCCGTGAGTACTAAGCATGGCACTCGCTACAGCGGCTTATGTCCTCGGAAGGTAAGGTATGCGATAAGGTGTTTGACGTTATACCAATTTGGAACGTTGTCAATCGGTGGGGCTAACTACTTTAATATCTATTCCGACAATTAAG
>NIJG01000244.1:86391-107172 GCA_002201625.1 Euglossa dilemma
TAAGCCCATATCGCGGGTTAGGAGGCCCCGTGTTCGGACGGTGAGACCGTCCACGGGTGAGCTGCGTGAGATCAGCTCGGGCACTGGCCTGCAAAGTCAGTAAGGATTTATAATGGTCCTGGCCAAACCACGGTTTGCGCGTAGGGCTTGCAGTCTACGAGCTAATTGGTAGGTGTCTGGTAAGGTGGGCCACGCACGGCGAAGATTGGGCGTATACCAATCCCGCGCCCATGGGAGCCGTTGGCGGACATTACGAATTTGTATAAATTAAATATTTTATAGAATAGCATGCCTACCTGAAACCTAAACCGCTGCAGCGAGTGTCTTGCTTAGTGTTCAAGGAAAGAAATTAGTAGACTCTTCAGCAGACGGACACCTTGTTTTCTCGTATGAGTAGCAGAATCGAAAGTCAAACCGTTTGAGAACTTAACCACCATCTATGAGAATCGAGCGGCTGAGTCAATAGCTACACTTATCCTGTGATTATGAAAGTCAGACCTGGTATACCGCGAGCAAATCCGCCGATGGGTATTAGAAATAGACACCTTAATTATCGGTTTGAAGAGTAAAATAGAGCGTCTAATCATTTGTGAACGTTAGCAGTTATTATAAGGTAAAACGATTTACCAAACATATTACCGTCCAAGAAGCTAACCCACCGTATACAGCATAGATCTATGTGCTTATGGAATCACATCAGTAAATAGTTTAGTGACGGGGAAGTTAATTTCATTAAGAATAGAAGATCGAGGGTCAAATCGGTAGAGGAAGTTACCAGCTTCTGTGAGACACGAAGGGCTAAGTCTATAGCTTCACATATCCTGTGATTCCGAAAGCTGAACCAGATAATCCGGGCGTAAATGCGTTGTACAGTGTTGGCAATGGACAACCTCAATTTACGATTTGAATGTAACGGCTGGCCGTCAAGCCGTTGTAGAACATTACCTATACGGGTAGGGTTAAGCTTCTTACAGGATGCCTTTTCCACCGAAAAACGGACCAGCTGGAACGAAAGTAGAACACCGTATTCATAGGTACGAAGTAGTATACATTTTAGTGACGGCATCTAAATTTCATGCATCAATAATAACGTCGACAGTAAAGCAGTTCGTGACCGTATCCACGTCCTATGACATTCGAACAGCTAAGTTAATAGCTACACCTATCCAGTGATGCGGAGAGTAAAAGCAGGTATTCCGGTAGTCCATCTGTAGTATACTATTTGCAGTGGACGCCTTAGTTCACGGTTAGAATATTAAAGTACATAGGCAATCATTTGTAGACCATTTCATATTGAGATAATGTCAATAGTTCTACAGAAAGCCTTTCCAACCGAGAACTTAACCCGATGGATGTAGAGTATTACTTCGTAATCAGAGATACAAATTAGTATACACTGCAGTGAAGGGCACCTTAATTTCAAGTGTGAATGAGACCCCTTTCTTCGTGAAATCGCACATGTAACTCAATAGCCTCACATATCATGTGATCCCGAGAGTCAAACCTAGCATTCCTGGAGTAAATCCGCTGGAGAGTTTTGGCGATAGGCACTGTAATTCACGGTTTGAATGTTAATGTAGAGCGTCAAACCGTTCCAGAGCTTTACCAACTGGTATGCAGTCAAACGGCTTATGGAAGGTCTTACCATCCGCGAACCTCACTGGACTCATCAAGAGTATAAGTCCGTGTTCACAAAATAAAATTAGTCTCTATTACAGTGACGGGCACCTTAACTTCATGTATGATTTAAAAGATCGGTTGTCAACAGTTCGAGACCGTTACCACCGTCTATGACATTCCACACAGCTAAGTAAATAGCTTCACCTAACCCGTGATTCTGACAGTCAGACCAGGTTTTCCGGAAGTAAATACGGTGAACAGTATTAGTAATGGACACCTTAATTCACGGTTTGAATATTATATATAAAGGGTCAAACCGTTTGAGAACAGTACCAATTGCTATAAAATCAAAAGTTTTACCGAAGACCTTACCCTCCGAAAAGATAACCCGCTGTATCGAGAGTATAACTTCGTGTTCAGAGGAAGAAATTAGATAACATTTTTGTGACGGGCACATTAATTTCATTATGAACAAGAACATTGAGTGTCATGCCGCTCGAGAACCTTCTCACCTTCTGCGAGAGACGAACGGCTAAATGAGTAGCTTCTCCTATCTTGAGATGCCGAGATTCAGACCAGGTATTCCGGTTGTAAATCCGATGAACGGTATTGGAAATAGACACCTTACTCCATGGTTTGGATATTAAAATTGAGCGTCACCCAGTTTCAGATCGTTACCAGTGACTTTAATGTCAAACGTTTCACAGAAAACCTTATCGCCAGAGAAGCTAATCCGCCGTATCGAGAGTATAACTTCGTGTTTAGAGAAACACGTCAGTACACGTTATATTGACGGCACCGTGAATTCATGCATGAATTAGAATATCGATGGTCAAACCATTCGAGAACAATCTCGCCTTCTTTGAGGGCCGAGCGTCTAAGTCAATAGCTTCTCCTACACTGTTATTCCGACATTCAAACCAGGAATTCCGGAACTCAATCCGCTGAACACTATTGGCAATGGTCAACTTAATTCACGGTTTCAATACGAAAGAACAGAGTCTAACCCTTGCCCACTGTTACCGATTGGTATAATGTCAACCGATTTACCGAAGGCCAAACCCACCGAAAGATTAACCCGCAGTATCGGGAGTATAACTTCGTGTACAAAGGTACGGCCCAGTGTACAATTTCGTGACGGCATGTTCATGTATGAATGAAGATATCGAGATGCTGAGTGTTCCAGGTCGTTGATACCTAGTGTGAGAGACGAACGACTATGTCAGTAGCTTCACCCATCCTCCGATTGCGAGAGTTAAACCAGGTATTTCGAGAGCAATTCCGCTGGCCAGTATTGGTAATAGTGACAATACTTCAAGGTTTGTGTTTTATAGCAGGCCGTCAAGCCGCTGTAGAACATTCCCAACAGGCGGAGGGCGAAACAACTTATAGAATGCTTTACGCTCTGAAAAACTATCCCGCTGTACCGGTAGTACAACACCGTGTTCAGAGGTACGAGCAAGTATATATTTTGGTGACGAGCACCATAATTTCATGCATGAATTAGAAGAAGGAGGGTCAAACAGTTCGAGAAGATTACCTCCTTCTGTGAGAGACGAACGGCTAAGTGAATAGCTTGACCTATCCAAGGATTCCAAGCGTCAAACTAGGTTTTCGGGGGTAAATCCGCTGAAAAGTATTGGGAATAGACACCGAAATTCACGGTCTGAATATGAAAGTAGACTGTAAATCCGTTGCAAGACTTTACCTATTCGCATAGAGTCAAACTTTTTACAGAAGGCCTTACCTTCCGAGAAAACCCACACTCAGAAGGAGATGCTCCGCTTCGTGTTAATGCAAAAATATTAGTATACATTTAAATGCGGCGCACCATAATTTCTAGTACGAAAAGGTAGATCGAGTGTAATGCCGTTGGCGGAGGTTACCAACTTCAGAGGGCGTCCAAATTGTAAGTAAATAGCTTGTCCTATCCTGTGATTCCGAGAGACAAACCAGGTACTCCGGAACTAAATCCGTTGTGCAGTATTGGCGATATTCACCCTACTTCCAGGTATAGGTATGAAAGAGCAGTGTCAAATATTTGTCCAATGTCACCTATTGGTAGAGCGTCAAACTTTTTACCGAAGGCCTTACCCTCCGATATGATAACCTGCTGTATCGATAGAGTAAATTCGTGTTCAGAGAAACATCCAATTATTCCTTTTAGTGACGGGCACCTTCACTTTATGTATGAATCAGAATATTCGATGGCATACTGTTCCAGAACAGTACTACTTTCTGTGAGATTCGCACAGCTGAGTCATTAGCGTCACCTATCCAGCGATTGCGAAAGTGAAACCAGGTATTCCGAGATTAAATCCGCTGAACGGTATTGGGAACAGACGCCCTACTTCACGGTTCGAGTACTAAAGTAGAGCGTCAAACCGTTTGACAGCGTTTCCAATTCGTATAAAGTCAAACGTTTTATCGAAGGTCTTACCTTCCACGAACATCACCCGCTTCATCGAGAGTGTAATTTTGTGTTCAGCAAGAGAAATTAGCATTCATTTCAGTGACGGGCACCTTAACTTCATGTATAAATTAGATGATCGGAAGTCAACCAGCTCGAGCACGATACCACCTTCTGTGAGATACGCACAGCTAAGTAAATAGCTTCACATATCTTACGTTTGCGAACGTAGTGATTCCGAAAGTCAAACCAGGTATTCCGGGTGTAAAGCTGCTGTACACTATTGTCAATAGACACCTTAGTTCAGGAATTGAACATTAGAGTAACCCTTGAAGTACTTTGAGAGTGTTACCAATTGGTATAAAGTCAATCGTTCTACCGAAGGCATTATCTTCCACGGACCTCACCCGCATCATTCTTCGTACAACTTCGTGTTCAGGGAAAGAAATTAGTATTCATTTCAGTGACAGCACCCTAATTGCATGCATGAATTAGAAGATCGATAGTTAGACCGTTCGACATCGTGTCCACATTCATGGAAAGTCGCACAGCTATGGCAATTGTTTCACATACCCAGTGATTCCGAAAGTCAAACAAGTCATTACTGGAGTAAATCCGCTGAATTATATATGCAATTGTCTCCATAATTCACGGTATGAATATTAAGGTAGAAAGTCATCCTGTCGGCTACCATTATTAATTGGTATAGAGGCACTCTTTTTACCGAAGGCCTCACCTTCCGAGAGTGTAACTCGCTGCATCGAGATAATAATTCCGAGACATCGGAAACTAATTAGTATACATTTTAGTGACGTACACCTTAATCTCGTGTACGAATTAGAATAGCGAGGTTCAAACCGATACACAACGTTACCACCTTCTTGGAGAACCGAACTTCTGGATCAACAGCTACAGCTATCCTGTGGTTCCGAAGGTCAAAGAAGGTATTCCGGGAGTAAATCCGCTGTGCACTACTGGCAACGGACACCTTAATTCACAGTACGAATATTAAGATAGATCGCTAAACCTTTCAAGAACTTAACATATTGGTGTAGAGTCAAACTCTTTTCTGAAAGACTTACCTACCGTGAACCAAGCCCGCCGTATCTAGAGTATAACTTTGGGCTCAGAGAAACACATCAGATTACATTTTAGCAACGGGCACTCTAATTTCACGTGTGGATTAGAAGCTCGAGAGGCAAACTGTTCGAGAACGTTACTAGCATCTTTGCGATTCGAATGGCTTAGTTAATAGCTTCACGTATCCTGGGATTCCGAGGGGCACACTAGCCACTCCGGTAGTAAATACCACGTTCAGTATTAGTAATAAACACCTTATTTCTCGGAATGAATATTCGAAGATCGTTACGTAATTGAATAAAGTTATACGTTTTTCAGAAGATCTAACCATCCGAGACGATAACCCCCTATATCTAGGGCATTACTTCGTGTTCAGAGAAGCAAATTAGAATTCAATTTAGTAACGGCACCTTAAATTCATGCATGAATTATAAGTTCGGGAATCAAGTCGCTCGAGAACCTTGCCACCTTCCGTGAGAGACGAACGGCTCAGTCAATAGCTTCACTTATCCGGAGATTCCGAGAGTCAAACCAGGAATTCCGGGGGTAAATCTGCTGGTCAGTATTGGAAATAGGCACCTTAATTCACGGTTTGAATATTAAAGCGGAACGTCCAACGGTTGTAGAACGTTACGAATTGGATTAAAGCCTGACGTTTGAGTAAAGGCCTTACCTTCCGCGAATAGTACCCGCATTATCGAGAATATAACTTCGTGTTCACAGAAAGAAATTAGTATTCATTTCAGAGACGAACATCTTAACTTCATGTATGAATTAGAAAATCGATGGTCAAACCCTTCGAGAACGTTGTCACCTTCTGTGACAGATGAACGGTTAAGTCTATAGCTTCACCTATCCTGTGATTCCGGGAGTCATACCATGTATTCGAGGAGTAAGTCCGCTGAACTGTATTGGGAATATACACCATAGCTCACGGCTTGAATATTAATGTGGAGCGTCAAACCTTTTGAGAGCGTTACCTTTTGGTATAATGTCAATCGTTTTACCTAATGCCCTGCATTCCGCGAATCGAGAGTGTAACTACGTGTCCAGTGAAAGAAATTGGTCTTCATTTTTGTTGCGGCCCCCTATTGTCATGTACGAATTAGGAGGCCGAGGGGAAAAGAGTTCGAGACCGTTACCACCTACTATGATATTCGAACAACTAATTGAATAGCTGCACATATCCCGTGTTTTGAAGAGTCATTCCAGGTATTCCTGGAGTATATCCGCTGAACATTATTGCAAATGGAAACCATATTTTATCGTTTGAATCTTAATGCATTCCGTCTGACCATAGTGGAACGTTACCTATTGCTACAAGGTCAAAAATATTACCGAAGACCTTATCCTCCTGTGAACTAACCCGCCGTATCGAGAGTATAGTAGATTCATGGCCAAACCGCTCGAGAATGTAGCCGCTTCTGTGAGAGTCGAACATATAAGTTAATAGCTTCACCTATCCCGTGATTCCGTGAGACAAAGCAGTCATTACCGGAGTAAATTCGCTGCACAGCATTGGCATTAGACACCTTAATTCACGGTTTGCGTATTAAAATAGCGCTTCAAACCGTTTGAGAGCGTTGCCAATTGGTGTAAACTCAAAAGTTTTAACGAAGGCGCAAACTTCNCAAAGCAGTCATTACGGGAGTAAACCCACTGGACAGTATTGGCAAAAGACTCCTTAATTCACGGTTTTCAAAATTAAAGTATAGCATCAAGCAGTTGTAGAACATTACCTATAGGTGTAGTGTCAAAGTTCTTACAGAATGCTTTACCCTCCGAAAAACTGACCGGCTGCATCAGAAGTATAACACCGCGTTCAGAGGTACGAACTAGTATACAATTTAGTGATGAGCACCTTAATTTGGAAGATAGGTGGTCCAACCGTTTGAGAACGTTACCAATTGCTATAATGTCAAACGCTTTAACGAAGGGTACACCCTCCGAAAAATCTGACCCGCTGTATCGAGCATACAAATTCGAGTTCACAGAAAGAAATGAATACTGAAATGAATACTTTCAGTCATGACAGGATAACTTCATTTGAACCAGAAAAACGATTGTCAAACCGTTCGAGAACGTTACCTCCCTGGTTGAGAGTCGAACGGCTAAGTCCATAGCAACACCTATCCTGTGATTCCGAGAGTCGAACCAGGTATTACCGGAGTAAATTCGCTGCACAGCATTGGCATTAGACACCTTAATTCACGGTTTGCATATTAAAATAGCCCTTCAACCCGTTTGAGAGCGTTACCAATTGGTGTAAAGTCAAACGTTTTAACGAAGGCGCAAACTTCCCCGAACCACTCCCGCAGTATCGATAGTATAACTTTTTTCAGATATACAAATTAATACACATTTTAGTGGAGGACACATCAAGTTCATGTATGAGATAGATAATTGAATGTCTAACCGTTCGAGGTCGTTACCACCACCCTTAAGAGTCGATCGTCTAAGCTAGCAACTTCAACTATCAAGTGATTCTGAGAGTCATACCAGGTATTCCGTGAGTCCATCCATTATACGATACTGGCAATGGACACTTTAGTTCACGGTTAGAAAATTAAAGTACAAAGCCAAACATTTGTTGAACGTTACATGTATATTACAAAAGATTTACAGAAAACCTTACCCTCCGAGAACTTAACCCGATGCATGTAGACTATTACTTCCTACTACGGGATACAATTTGGTATACATTGCAGAGAAGGGCACTTTAATACCATGTATGAATGAGATGAACGCGGGTGAAAACGTTCGAGAACTTCACCACTTTCGTCGTGAAATCACGCATATAACACAATAGCTTCACCTATCCTGCGATTCCGAGAGTCAAACCGGATATTCCGGGAGAAAGTCCGCTGATGAGTTCTGGCAATACACACTTTTATTCGCGGTTTGAATATTACAGTAGATCGTGAGACGGTTTTAGAGCATACCAATTGGTATAATGTCAAACGATGTACCGAAGGCCTTAGATTCCGCGAAACCTACCTGCCGCATTCAGAGAATAAGTCCGTGTTCAGAGTAGGAAATTAGTATTCATTTCAGTCACGGGCACGTTAACTTCATGCACGAATTAGATTATCGGTGGTCAAACCTCTCGAGAACGTTGGCACGTTCTGTGAGAGACGCACGCCTAAGTCAATAGCTTCACCTATCCTGTGACTCCAAGAGTCATATCAGGTAATACGGGAATAAATCCGCTGAACTGTATTGGCAATAGACACCATAATACCCGGTATGAGTATTAAAGTGGAGCGTCATAGCGTTTGAGAACGTTACGAATTCCAACAAAGTCAAACATTTTAAAAAAAGCATTACCGCCCGAGACGCTAAGCCGCTGCATCGAGTTTCATACTTAGCTCTCACTGAAACAAATTAGTAGACATTGTAGCAGTAGTACACCTTATTATGGTATATGAGATGGTCGAGAGGCAGACCGTTTCAGAACGTTACCACCTCCATTCAGAATCGCACGTCTAAGGAAATAGCTTCCTATCCCCTGTGATTATGAGAGTCACACCGGGTGTATCACGAGTAAATCCGCAGTACAACAATGGCAACGGATACCATAATTTGCAGTTTATATATTCGAATAGAGCGTCAAATCGTTTGTGAACGTTACCTATTGCTATAACGTCATACTCCTTATCGGATACCTTTTCGTCCGGGAACCTAACCCTCCGTATCGAGAGTGTAACCACGTGTTTGATGAAGCAAGTTTGTATTCATTTTAGTGACGGGCAACGTAATTCCAAATATGAAATAGGAGAGCGATAGTCAAACCAGTATTTTGGAGAGTCAAACCAGGAATTCCGGGAGTCTATCCGCTGGACAGTATTGTTAATTGACTACTTAATTGACGTTTCGAATATTAATGTTGAGCGTAAAACCGTTGCAGAACATTACATATTCGTATATAATCAAACTTTTACCGAGGGCCTTAACTCCCGAGTAGTCCTACCCGCTGTAGGAGGTGCCGTGCTTAGTGTTCAAGGCAACATATAAGTTGACATATCTTAAGAGCGCACCTTATTTTCATGTATGAACAGAATTATCGAGAGTCAAACCTTTCGATAACGATACCATCTTCTTTTAGAGTCGAACGGATAATTCAACAGTTTTACCTATCCTGCTATTCCGACAGGCAAACCCGGTATTCCGGGAGTCAGTCCGATCAGTACTATTGGAAATGGAAACCTTAATTCGAGGAATGAATATTAAGGTAGAGTGTCAAACTGTTTGAGTTCGTTACCAATTGGTACAAAGTCAAACGTCTTACCGAAGACCTTACTCTCGGAAAACCTGTCCCGCTGCATGGAGAGTATAACTTCGTGTTCAGAGAAGGAAATAAGTATTCATTTCAGTAACAGGTACCGTATCTTCATGTGGTAATTAAAAGATCGATTGTGAAACCGTTAGAGAAAGTTATCACCTTCCATGAATGTCACACTTCTAAGTCAGTTGCCTCACCTATCCCTTGATTCCGAGAGGCAATTCTGGTATTCCAAGATTAAATGCGCTGAACGGTATAGGTTTAATGGTTGGTCTCAAACGCTTTGACGCTTTACTTTTCTATTCAAATTAGAGTGTCTATT
The DNA here is from genome assembly GCA_002201625.1 of Euglossa dilemma. Taxonomy (NCBI): domain Eukaryota; kingdom Metazoa; phylum Arthropoda; class Insecta; order Hymenoptera; family Apidae; genus Euglossa; species Euglossa dilemma. Next base: position 96,106 of record NIJG01000244.1, read on the forward strand.
GCAGTACTGTTCTGCGGATTTACTCCAGGAATACCAGGATTGACTATCCGAATCACTGGATTGGTGAAGCGATTGAGTTAGCCGTTCGATTCACAAAGAAGGCGGTATCTTTCTCGAATGGTTTGACGCTCGATCTTCTTATTCATAATGAAATGAAGGCCCCCGTCACTGAAATGAATACTAATTTATTTCCCAGAACCGAAGTTACACTCTCTATACAGCGTGTTATTTTTTAGAAGTGTATGGTCTTCGGTAAAGCGTCCGACTTTATAGCAATTGGTATCGTTCTCAAAGGGTTTCACACTCCATTCAAATATGCAAAGCGTGAAATAAGGTGTCTATTGCCAAAACTCTTCAGCGGGCTTACTCTCGGAATGCCTCGACTGACTCACGGAACCACAGGATATGTGAAGCTATTGGCGCTGCCATTCGTATCGCACACAAGCTGGCAATGTTCTTGGGCGGTTTGGCCCTCAATCTTCTAATTCATATATGAAATTAAGGTGTCCTTCACTGCAATGTTTACTAATTTATATCCCTAGTCACGTAGCTATACTCTCGATACGGCGGGTTAGCATCACGGAAGGTAAGGTATTCGGTAGAACGTTTGCCTTTGTACCAATTGGTATCGTTCTCAAACGGTTTGAAGCTTTATTTTAATATTCAAACCGCGAATTAAGGTGTCTATTACCAATAATGTTCAGCTGATTTACTCCCGGGGTACCTAGTTATCTCTCGGATCCATAGGATACGTCATATGTGCTATTTCATAATGAAGGGTGTAACGTTCTGGAACGGATCTGATCTCGATCTTCTCATTCATATATGAAATTATGGTCCCGATCTGTAAAATGTGTAATAATTTGTTTGATTCTGGGCATGATAGTGTGGATCAAGCTGATGACATAACTGTGCCTATCATAAAGACGGTGGGCACGTAATCGATTATTTTACCAACTGATTTTCTAATTTATACGTGAAATTGTGATGCCCATCTCTAAAATATGTACTAATGCCTTTCTCTGAACACGAACGTGTACTCTCGTTCCGGCGGGATAGCTTCACGTAAGGTAACGCTTTCGATAAAAGGTTTGCATCTACACCAGTAGGTACCCTTCTACAAAGTGTTGAGGGTCTGATTTAATATTCATGCCGTGAATTAAGGTGTCTATTACGGATACGTTTCAGCAGATTTACGCTCGGGTACCAGATTGTCTCTCGGAACCACGGGATAGGTGAAGCTATATAGTCTTACCCCTTCGAATCTCAGACAAGTTGGCAACTTTCTCGAACGGTTTGACCCTCGATCTTCTTATTCATAATAATATTAAAGTCCGCGTCTCATAAATGTTTACTAGTTTGCTACTCTGAACACGAAGGTACACCTTCGACGCGGCGAGTTATCCTCACCGAAGGTAAGCCTATCTGAAAAGTGTTTAACTCTATACAAATATGTAACGTTTTAAAATGGTTTGGCAGTCTGCTTTAATATTCAAACCGTGAAATAGTGTTTCGATTGCCAATACTGTCCAGCGGATGTACTCCGGAAATTCCGGGTTTGGCTCTCGGAATCGCAGGATGGGTGAAGCTATTGTCGTAGCCATTCGTCTGTTACAGAAGAAGCCAAAGTTATCGAGCGGTTTGTCCTTCGATCATCTAATACATAAATGAAGTTAAAGTGCCCGTCACTGAATTGAATACTAATTCCTGTCTTTGAGCACGTAAATATATTCTAGATGAAGGCGCTGAGTTTCGCGGAAGGTAAGACCGTCTGTAGAACGCATGACTTTATACACGTTGGTAACGCTCTCAAGCGGTTTGACGCACTATTGTAGTATTCATATCGAGAGTTAAGACGTCTGTTGCCAAAACGCTTCAGCGGACATACGCCCGGAATACCTGGTTTGTCACTCGGAATTGCAGGATACGTGAAGCTATTAACTCAGCTATTAAACACTCAAAGAACGTAGTAACGATCTGGAACGGTTTGACACCTGATTTTCCAATTCATACATAAAATTAAGGTGTCCGCCACTAAAGTATATACTAATTTGTATCTCTGATCACAAAGTTATACTCTCGATGCAGCGGTATATGTTCTCGCAAGGTAAGGCCTTCGATAATACGTTTGACTTTATTTCAATTGGTAAGGTTTTCAATCGGTTCGTCGCTCTATTTTAATATTCAAACCATGAACTAAGGTGTCCATTGCCACAGCTATTCAGCTGACATACTCCCGGAATACCTGGTCTGACACTCGACATACCAGGATAGCTGAAGGTATTGACTTAGCCGTTCGAATCTCAAACAAGACGGTCACCTCCCCGCACAGTTTGACACTCGACATTATTATTCATTCATGTAGTTAAGGTGGCCGTCACTAAAGTAGATATTACTTGGCTTCTCTGAACACGAAGTTATACTCACCATACGGCGGGTTTGCTTCTCGTAGTGTAATGTGTTCGGTAAAACGTTTAACTCTGTAGCAATAGGCAACGTTCTACAACGTTCTGACTCTGTACTTTACTATTAATACCGTGAATTGAGGTGTCGATTGCTAATACTGCCCAGCGCATTTACTCCCGGAATACCTGGTTTGATTCTCGGAATCATAGGATGGGTGAAGCTATCTACTTAGCCGTTCGACCATTAAAGAAGGGGGAGACGCTCTCCAAAGATTTGACACTCGATCTTCTGTTTTATACATGAAATTAAGGCGACGGTCACTAAAATGCATACAAATTTGTTTCTCTGAACACGATTCTATACTCTCGCTACAGCGGTTGCTATTTCTCGGAAGGGAAGGTCTTCTGTGTAAGCTTCGACTGTATTACAAGTGCTATCGTTCTCGAAGAGTTTCACGCTCGACATCAATATCCGTACAGTGAATTAAGATGTCTATCGGTAATGATGCACAATGGATTGATTCCTGGAATGGCTGGCAAGGCCAACGGATTACAAGATATGTGAAACCATTGACTTAACCGCTCGGTTCTTAAAAAAGATTGTATCGTTCTCGAACGCAGTGACTCCGGATTTTCCTATTCATACATTCAATTATGTCGACCGTCTGCTAAAATATCAAGTACTCTGTTCTCTTCAACACTTGGATAGACAACCTCTAGTTCGGTGTTGGTTCTAGGAAGATAAGTTATTCGATAAAACGTTTGACTTTGTACCAGTTGGAAACGTTCTCGAAAGGATTGACGCTCTACTTATATATTCGATCTGTGAATTAAGTTGTCAATTGCCAATACTATTCAGCGGACTTACTCTCGGGATACCTGGTTCCGACCCCGGAATAACATTATAGTTGGGGCTACTGTCTTAGCCGTTCGTCTCTCCAGGAAGGCGGTAACGATCTCGAACGCTTTGTCTCTCGAAGCTGATATTTGTACACAAACATGTGGTGTCGGTCTGCTAAAATGTATACAAATATGATTCCGTGAACATAAAGCAGGACACACGCTACAGCTGGTTAGGTTCACCGCAGGTAAGGAATTCTTAAGAGGTATGAGTTTATAAGAAATGGAAATGTTCTCTAACCGGCAGACTCCCTACCTCAATATTCATAACGTGAGTTAAGTTGTCAATTGCCAATACTATACAGCGGATTTACTGCTGGAATATATGGTTTGAATTTCGGAATCGCAGTATAGGTGAAGCTATTGACATTGCCGCTCGACTCCCAAAGAAGGTGGTATCGTTCTCGAAAGGATTGAGACTCAATCTTCTATATAATACATGAAATTATGGTGCCGGTCACTAAAATATACAATAATTTGTTCCTCTGCACACGAACTTATATTCTCGGAACAACGGGTGAGGAGTGCAAGGTATTCTGTAAGACGTTTGACTTTAAACAAATTGGTAATGGTCTCAAAAGGTTTGACGAACTACTTTAATATCAAACCGTCATTTAATGTGTCTATTGCCAATATTGTTCTGCGGATTTACTCCCACAATACCTGGTTCAACTTTAGGAATCACAGGATAGCAGAAGCTATTCTCTTAGCCGTTCGACTCTCAGCGAACGTGCTAAAGCTCTGGAATGGTTTGTCTGTTAATCTACTAATTCATGCATGAAATTATGGTGCCTGTCTCTTTAGTGTATATACCCTGTTTCTCCTGTCACGAAGTCATACTCTCGATGCAGCGGGTGAGTTTCGGGGAAGGTAAGGCCATCGGTAAAACATTTGACTTTATGGCAATTGGTATTGTTCTCAACCGGCATGACGATATACGTTAATGTTCAAACCGTCAACTCACGAGTCAATTGCCAATAGCGTTCACTTGATTTAAGCTCGGAGTACCGGGTTTGACTCATGGAAACACAGGACATATGAAGCTATTGACTTAGCTGCTTGTCCCTCAGAGAAGTGGGTATCGTTCTGGAACGGTCTGTCTCACGATAATCTGATTCATACATGAAGTTAAGGTGCCCATCACTAAACTGCATACTAATTTGTCTCTGAACACGATGTTATATTCCCGATGACGTGGGTGATGATCGCGGAAGGTAGGGCCGTCGGTAGAGCTTCTGACATTATACCGATACGTAACGTTCACCAATCGCTTGACTCTGTACGTTAATATTCAAACTGCGAACTAAGGTGTCCATTGCCAATAGTGTGCAGCGGATTGTCTCTCGTAATACCTGGTTTGACAATCGGAATCGTAGCGTAGGTGAAGTTACTGACTTAGCCTTTCGACTCTTAAAGAAGGTGTGCTCGAACAGTTTGACTCTCGATTATTCTATTCGCACATGATGATAAGGTGTCCGTCTCTTTAAAATGTCGACTAACTTGATTCCGTGATCACTAAGCATGGCACTCGCTACATCTGGATAGGTTCCCTTATGCCAAGGTGTCCGGTAAAAGGCATGACTTTATACCATTTGGCAATGATCTACGACGTATTGACCTTCTACTTGAATATTCAAACCGAGATTAAAGTGCCAATTGCCAATACTATTCAGCGGATTTACTCGCGGAATACCCGGTATGACTCTCGGAAACACGGGGTATGTGACGCTACTGTCTCAGCTGTTACAATATAGAATGTGGAAACGGTCACGAACTGGTTCATCCTCGATCATCTAATTCATACATGAAAGTAAGATGAAATCATTATAATGTATACTAATGTGATTCTCTGACCAGGAAGTTATTCTCTCGGTACAGTGGGTTAGTTTTACGGAGGAAAAGGCATTCTGTAAGACATTTAACCCTTCACGAACAGTTAGTGTTCCACAACGGTACGACAGCCTTTTTTCTTTTTGACGCAGGGGGAATCTTCCAACGATCTCCCGGCCCCCTGAGGGGGAGTCCGGGGATCAGTGGGATTTTTACCCACTAAATCCCCTGCGGTGGTCCGTCCTCTTCGCACAAGGGAGGGCCCGGGATGACTGCCAGTGCTTTCGCGAACCTAAGACACCGGTGCCTCCCCGCGGCTCCACCAGCTCCCACTGCGCTCCTTTTCGGGCTTCCCATTTGAGTCCGATCCGTTCTTCGGCGGTGCTGCAAGACCACTTGCGCGGCACCAACACCTCCCTGGACGGCGATCCCTCGACGGTCGGCCCATCGGCCGACCGTCCATGGTCCCCTCCGATCGACGGGAAGGCGTTGAGGCGGGGACTCCCCTCGCCGCCGATACAGCGGATTAGGTTCTATGAAGGTAAGGGTGTCAGGTATATAGTATGTCGTTATGCTAACTGGTAACGTTCACAAACGGCTTTACGGTCTACTTTAATGTTCATACCGTGAATTAAGGTGTGGAGTNATATCTGGTTTGACTTTCGGAGTCACACGAAATGTGAAGCTATTTACATAGCCGCTCGCCTCTCACAGAAGGTCGAATCGTTCGCGAACGGTTTGACCATCGATCTTCTAATTCATTTATGACATTAAGGTGCCCGTCACTAAAATGTCTACTATTTTTGTGGGCTGAACACGAAGTTTTACCCTCGATACAGCGGATTAGGTTCTATGATGGTAAGGGTGTCAGGTATATAGTATGTCGTTATGCTAATTGCAAACGTTCACAAACAGCTTTACGGTCTACTTTAATGTTCATACCGTGAATTAAGGTATGGAGTGCCAATGGTCTACAGCGGATTTAATCCCGGAATGCCAGGCTTGACTTTCGCAATCACAGGATAGGTAGAGCTACTGACTTAGCCATTCGACTCTCACAGAAGGTAACAGACAATCGACCTTCTGTTTTATACATGAAATTAGGGTGACCGTCACAGAAATGTGTGATAATTCGTTTCGCTGAACACGCTGCTATACTAACGGCCGGATATATTCTCGGATGGTAATGTACCCGCTGGAGGGTTCGACGTTATGACATTTGGTAACATTCTCATACGGTCTGACTCTCAATTTTAGTATTCGTACCGTGAATTAATGTTTCTACTGACGATTCTATTCAGCAGATTTACTCCTGTATTACCTGGTTTGACTACCGGAATCACAACTATAGGTGAAGCTATTGACTCAGCCGTTCGACCCTCAAAGAAGGTGGTAACTTTCTGGATGGGTATTTCCAATAGACACCTTATTTCACGGTTTGAATAGTAAAGTAAAACATCAAACAGTTTGAGAACGTTACCTATAGCTATAGAGACAAACGTTTTACCGAATGCCTTATCGTCCGAGAGCCTGACCTTTAACTTCGAGTATGAATTAGAATATCGATGGACAAATCGCTACAGAACGACAACACCTTCTTAGAGAGTCGAGCGGCCAATTCAACAGCTACACCTATTCTGGGATTCCGAATGTCAAGCAACGTATTGCAGAAGAAAATCCGCTGAACAGAAATGGCAATGGACACCTTAATTCACGGTATAAATACTAAAGTAGAGAGTTAAGCCTTCGGCGAACACTACCAATTCGTATTAAGTCATTCTCTTTACCGTATATCTTACCTTCCGAGAACCGAACCCGCTGTGTCGTGGGCCTTGAATATTATTCACGGAATCAAATTAGTCGACAGGCTCCACATTCTAATGAACAAATATCAAGATCAAGCGACAATCCGCTTGAGAACGTTGCCACCTTCGGCGAAAGACGAGCGGCTAAGTCAATAGCTTCATCTATCCTGCAATTCCGATAGTCAAACCATGGTGCACCGGGAGTCATTCCCCAGTACACTATTGGCATGGACACCTTAATTCACGGTTTGAATACTAAGGTACAGAGTCTAGCCGTTGTCGAACGATACCTATTGTTATAATGTAAAACGGCCTTCAGAAGACCATAACCTCCGAGAAACTTAGCCGCTGTATCGAAAGAATAACTTCGTGATCAGGGATTCAAACCAGTATTCATCCTATTGGCGGGCGCCTTAATTTCATGTATGAATCAGAATTTCGAGATGCAAACATTTCAAGAATGATTCCACCTTCATAGAGATTCGCACGACAGAATCAATAGCTGCACCTATCCTGCGAATCCGAGAGTCAAACCAGGTATTCCGCGAGTATGTCCGCTGAAAACTATTGGCATTAGATAAATCAAGTCGCGGTACGTATAATAATGTGGAGAGTCACACCGTGGAAGAACGTTACATACAGTTATAGAGTCAAATTTTTTAACGTAGGCCTTAACTTCGTACAAGCTAACGCGCTGTGTCGAGAGTATAACTTCGCGATCAGCGAAGAAAATAAATGTACACTTCAGTGACGGGCTCCTTAATATCATGTATGAATTAGAAGATCGAGGGGCATACCGTTCGAGATCCTTACAATCCTCTGTGAGATACGAAGATTTATGTCAATTGCTTCACCTATCCTGTCATTCCGAGAGTCATACCTGGTCCTCCGGGAGTAAAACCGCTGAACAGTATTGGCAGTAGACACATTAATTCACGGCTTGAATATTAACGTAGGGCCTCAAACCGTTATGAGGACGTTACCAATTGCTATACAGTCAAACACTTTACCGAAGGCCACACCCTCCGAAAAAATTACCCGCTGTAACGAGAGTATAAATTCGCGTTCAGAGAAAGAAATTTGAATTAATTTCAATGCCGGGTACCTTACCATTATGTTTGAATTGGGACATCGAAGGTCAAACCGCTCGAAAGTGTTGCCTCCTCCTGTGATAGACGAATGGCTGAGCAAATAGCTTCACCTTTCCTGCGATTCTCAGAGTCACACCAATTATTCCGGGAGAAAAGCCGCTGAACAGTATTGGTAACAAACACCTATTTTCACGGTTTAAATATTAAAGCAGGCCGTCAGGCCGTTTTAATGCATTAACTATTTCTATAGGCTTAATGTCATAAAGAATTCCTTATCCTCTGGAAAATAGACCCGCTCTGCAGGGAGTATATCACCGCGTCCACAGGTACACACTGATATTCAATTTAGTGATGGAACCTTAATTTCAAGCTTGACGTACTAGATCGGGGGTCATAGAGTTAGGGAACATTAAAACCATCTTTGAGAGTCGAACGGTTAAGTCAATAGCTTGACCCAACCTATGACTCCTAGCGCCAAAGAAGGTATTCCTAGAGTAAATCAGCCGTACTCCATTGGCATTGGACATCCTATTTCAGGCTATAAATGTTAAGCTATACAGTCAAACCGATGTAGATTGTTACGTATTGATATATGCTTAATCTTCCTACCGAAGGCCTTACCGTTCGTGAATCTAACCCCCTGTATAGCGAGCATAACTTCCGGTTTACAGAAGGAAAGTAGTACGCATTTTTGTTACTGTAACCATAATATCATTTATGAATTAGAATATCGTGTGTCCAACCGATCGAGATCGTTAACACCTTCTAAAAGAATTGAATTGCTGTGTCAATAGCTTACCCTTGTGATTCCGGCAGTTAATCCAGGTATTCAGGAAGTAAATGCCCTGAACATTTTTGGCAATAGACACCTCAATTGACGGTTTGATTACTAAAGTAGTACGTAAATCCGCTTGAGAATGTTACAGGATGGAATAAAGTCAAACGCTCCATCGAAGATATTCCCTTCCATGAACCTGAACCATTGTAGCGAGTATCATGCTTAGTGCACGCGGAAACCAATTAGTTGCCATATTATCAGGCGGACACCATATATTCATGTTTGAATAGAATAATCGGGAGGCAAAACGTTCGAGAACTTTTCCATCTTCTGTGAGAGACGAACGGCTAAGTCAATGGCTCCACCTATCCTGTGATTCCAAGAGTCAATCCAGGTAATCCAAGGGTAAATCCGCCGATGAGTATTGGCGATAGATACATTAATTCGCTTAGTGAATGTTATAAAAAATCGCTACACCTTGTGAAAGCGTTACTAATTGCTATAAAGTCAAACGTTTTACCGAAGGCTGCACTTTCCGGTTACCTCGCTCGCTTCATCGAGAGTGTGACTTCCTGTTTGAAGGAACACATCCGTATACATTTCAAAAACGGCATCAAAATTTCATGTATGAATTAGAAGGTCGAGTTTAAAACAGTTGGTGACCGTATCCACCTTCTATGATATTCGAACAGCTAAGTCAATAGCTTCACATGTCCTGTGTTTCCGAGAGTCACACCAGGTATTCCAGGATTAAATCCGCTGAATATTATTGGCATTAGACACCTTAATACACGGTATAAATATTAAAATAGATGGTCAATCCGTTGAGGAACATTACCAATTGGCATGCAGTCAATCTTTCTACCGAATACATAACCATCTATGAACTTAACGCGTTGTAGCGAGTGGCATGCCCAGTGCTCTCGAAAACAAATAGGTAGACATTATAGCAGAAGTATACCTTATTTTCAAATGTGAATGAGTAAATCGAGTGTCAAGCGGTTCCAGACCGCTACCACCTTGTTTGAGATCCGAACTGGTAAGTTAATAGCTTCATATATCCTGTGACTCCAAAAGTCAAACGAGATCATCCGGGAGTAAATGCGCTGCACAGCATTGGCAAGAGTTACTTTACCTCACGGTTTGAATAGCAAAGTGGAGCGTCAAACCGCTTGAGAGGATTGCCATTGAGTATAAAGTCAAACACTTTACCGATGGCCTAACCTGCGGAGAAGCTATCCCATCGTATCGAGAGTATAGCTTGGTGTAAATGGGACGAAATTAGTAAACATTTTAGTGACGTGGTCCTAAGTTTTATAATAAATTAGTGGAGCGGGGTTCACACAGTTCGAGAATGATACCACCTCCACTGAGACTCGAAGGGCTATGTCAATAGCTTCATACATCCTGTGATTACAAGAATCAAAGGAGATATTTCGGGAGTAAATGCGCTGCATAGTATTTGAAATATATATACCTTAATTCGCGGATTGGATATTAAAATAGAGATTCACGCCGTGTGAGAACGTTACCAATTGATTTATCGTCATACGTTCTTTCCGAAAGACTTACAGGCCGAGATGCTGACCCGCAGAATGGAGCGTAGAACGTAGTGTTTAGAGAAACACATTAGTACTCAATTTAGCGAGAGCATATTACCCTCATGTATGAATAAGGAGATCGAAAGTTATACCGTTTGACATCGTTGCCACCATCTGTGGGTGTCACATGGCTGTCTATTGCTTCACCTGTCCTGTGATACCTAGAGTCAAATCAGATAATCCGCGAGTAAGTCCGGTGTGAAGTTTGTTGACAACTGTCAACTTAATTCAACGTATGAATATTAATGTAGAGAGTTAAACCGGCGGAGAACATTATCAATGCGCATAAAGTCATACATGTTACCGAATACCATACCTTCCGAGAACCTAACACGCTGCAGCGTGTGTCCTGATTAATGTGCACGGAAACAAATTAGTAGATATTTTAACGGTAGAGCATCACCTGTTTGTTTCTAAGTATCCATAGCGAGGGCCAAAGCGTTCGAAAACGATACCACCTTCTTCGAGAGTCGAACGGCTATGTCAATAGCACCACCTATCCTTTGATTCCGTGAGCCAAACCAGGTTGTTCGACAGTGAATTAGCTGAAAAGTATTGGCAATAGACGCCTTAATTCGCGATTTGAATATCAAAGTAGGGCGACAAACTCTCAGAGGTCATAACCATTTCGTATAAAGTTATTTTCCGTACCGATTT
>NIJG01000244.1:144609-157235 GCA_002201625.1 Euglossa dilemma
GCTCTACTTTAATATTCAGACCGTGAATTAAGGCTTCCATTGCTAATAATTATCAGCGGAATTACTCCCGCCATACCTGGTTTGACTATCGGAATATCAGGATACGTGAAGCTACCGACGTAGCCGTTCGAGTGTCAGGAAATGTGTGATCGCTCTTGTTACGGTTTGACTCTCGATTATTCTATTCGTACACCAAAATAGGGTGCCCGTCTCTTTAAATTGTTCACTAATTTGTTTCCGTGATCACAAGCCATCGTACTCGCTACAACTGGTTTATGTTCTTGAAGGGCAACGTATTCGGTGAAAAGTTTGACTTCACACCATTTGGTAATGTTCTCAAATGTCGTGACGCTCTACTTTAACCATCAAACTGTAAATAAAGGTATATATTGCCAACACTGTTCCGCGAATTTACTGCCAGAATACCTAGCTCACACTCGGTATCCCAGGATAGGTGAAGCTATTCACTTAGCAGGTCGTCTCTCACAGAAGGTGGCAACGTCCTCGAGTTGTTTGACGCTCGACCTTCTAATTCATGCGTGAAGACTAAGCGCCCCTCACTGAAATGAATACTAACTCCTTTCTCTGAAGACCAAGTTATATTCTCGATGACGCGGCAGATGTTCGCGGACGGTAGCGCTTTCGCTAAAACGTTTGACTTTATGGCAATTGTTAACGTTATCAGACTGTGTGACGCTCGATTTTGATATTCAAACCGTGATCTCAGGTTTCAATTCCCAATCCTGATCGGCCGATTTACTCCCGGAGTACCTAGTTTGACACTCGGAATCTTTAAGCAGATAAAGCTATTAACGGAGCCGTTCGATCCTCAAAGAAGGAAGAAACGTTCTCGAGAGGTGTGACACGCGGACTTCTTATTCATAGATGAAGTTGAGGTGCGCGTCTGTTAAAATGTATACTCATTTGATTCTATGAACTCCAAGGTATACTCTCGGTTCAGCGCGTTATACTTTCGGAGGGTATGGTACACAGTAAAGCGTTTAACTTTATACAAATTGGTTGCGTAACTCAAACGGATTGTCGTTCTACCTTAAAATTTTAACCGTGAATTAAGACGACTATTGGCAAACCGTTCACCTGATGTACTCCCGGAATACATGCTTTGGCTTTCGGAATATCAGGAAAAGTGTAGGTATTGTCTTAGCCATTCTATTCTCAATGAAGGATGTAACGTTATCGCTAGGTTTGACGTTCAATCTTCTAACTGATTCATGAAATTAAGGTGACCGTCACACAAATGTATAATAATTTGCTTCTCGGAACACGAATATATACTCCAGATACAGCGGGTTGGCTTCGCGGAAGGTAAGGCTTTAGGTAAAAAGTTTGATTCTATACCGATTCGTACCGTTCAACCAGGATTTGACACCCTACTTCATTATTCATACCGCGAATTAAGGTGTCCATTGCCAAAACTGTTCACCGGGTTTTCTCCCGGAATGACTGGTTTGACTTTCGGAATCAGAGGATTGGAGAAGATATTGACTAAGCCGTTCGACTCTCAAGGAAAGTTGTAACCTCCACGAACGACTTGGCACTCGATTTTCTAATTCATAAATGAAGTTACGGTGCCTGTTACTGGAATGAAGACTGATTTCTTTCTCCGAACACGAAGTTATACTATCGATATAGCTGGTCAGTTTTTCGGAGGGTAAGGCCTTCTGTAAAATGATTGACTTTGTAGGAACTTGTAACCATCTCAAACGGTTTGATTGTGTTCTTTAATATTTATACCGTGAAGTAGGGTGCCTAATGCCCACGCCGAACAGCATATTTACATGCGGAATAACTGACTTGACTCACGGAATCATGGGATAGGTGAAGGTATTGAAATAGTAGTACGACTCTAGAGGAGGGAGGTAACATTATCGCACAGTTTGTCCATCGATATTCTAATTCATGCTTGAATCAAAGGTGCTGTCACTAAATTGTATAATAGTGTGATTCTCTATACACGAAGCTGTACCCTCGATATAGCGGGTTAGCATCTCGGACGGCAAGGGATTCGGTAAAACGTTCGACATTACAGCAGATGTTACCATCGTAACGTTCTCAAACGGTTTGATGTTCTACTTTACTATTCAAACCGCGAATGAAGGTGTCTATTGGCAATAACCTTCCAGAAAGCTACCACCTTCTTCGAGAGTCGTGCGGCTGAGTCAATATCATCACCTATCCCGTGATTCTGAGAGTCAAACCAGGTATTCCGAGAGCAAATATGCGGCACAGTATTGCCAATAGATGCCATAATTCGCGGAGTGAATTTTAAAATATATAGTCACACCATGTGAGAACGTTAGTAATGACCATAGAGTCAATCCTTCTATCGAATGCCTTACCGCCCGAGAAAATAACCCTCCGGTTCGAGAGTATATCACCGTGTTCGGAGGCACAAACTAGTATACACATTAGTGATGAGCATCCTCATTTCATGCATGAATTAGAAGATCGAGATTCAAATCGTTAGAACTGTTAGAATCTTCTTTGAGATTCAAACGGCTAAGTCAGTAGCTTCATACATCCTGTGACTCAGAAAGTCAAACGAGATATTCCGTGAGTGAATGCGCTGTACAGAATTGGCAAAATATATCATAATTCGCGGATTGAATATTACAACATTGCTTCGCACTGTGTGAGAACGATACTAATTGATATAAAGTCTAACGTTTTACACATGGCCGTACCTTCCGCGAACATCACCCGCTTCATCGAGATTATAAGTTCGTGTTCAGAGTAACAAATTACTAACCATTTCAGTGACGGGTGCCTTAATTTCATTATGAACAAGTAGAAAATGCGTCAAGCGGTTCGAGAAAGTTATCAACTTTTTGAGAGTCGAACGGCTGAGTCAGTAGCTTTACCTGCACTTCTGATTCCGGGAGTCAAGCCTGGTATTCCAGGACTAACTATGCTGAACATTATGGGTAATAGGCACCTTATTTCACGGGTGGAATATTATAATCCGGAGTCACACGTTTTTAGACCGTTACACATTTCGATATTGTCAAAAGTTATACAGAAAACCTTACCCTCCGAGAACGTAACCAGATGCATGAAGTGTATTACTCTATTAAATCAGTAAACATTGCAGTGAAGGGCACCTTAATTTCATGTATGAATTAGAAGATTGAGGGCCGATCCGCTAGAGAACATTGCCAGCTTGTGTGGGCTACGAACGGCTACTTCAATAGCCTCTCAGATTGAATGCTTCGGAGAGCCAACCCATACATTCCGGCAGAAATTCCGCTGAAGAGTACTGGCAATAGGCACATTAATTTACGGTTGGCATATTAAAATATTGCGTCAAACCGTTTGAGAACGTTATCAATGTCTATAAAGTCAGACGCTTTACCGAAAACCATATCCTTCAATAAAAATAACCAACTGTATCGAGAGTATAACTTCGTGTTCAGAAAATTAAGTTAGTATTCATTACAGTGATGGGAACCTTATCTTCGTGTATGAATTAGAAGATGGAGGGTCCAACCGTTCGAGAACATTACCACCTTCTGTCAGCGACTAACGGCTAAGACAATAGCTTCACATATCTGTGATTCCGAAAGCTAAACCAGATATTCCGGGAGTTAATGCACGGTAGAGTATTGGCATGAGACAACTCAATTCACAATTTGAATAGTAATACAGATATTCGAACCATCGTAGAACGGTACATACTGGTATTTGGTCAAAATTTGTACTGGATACCTTACCCTCCGAGAACGTAACCCGATGTATGTAGAGTCTTACTTCGTACTCGGAGATACAAATCAGTATACATTGCAGTGAAGTGCACCTCAATTTCATGTATGAATTACAAAATCGAAGGCGGAACCAATCGAGAACGTTACCACCGCCTGTGAACGTCGCAACAGCTATGCCAGTAGTAACACCTGTCCTGTGATTCCGAAAGTCAAATCAGGTATGCCAGGAGTCAATCTGCTCTGCAGTATTGGCATCATACACCATACATAACGGTATAAATACTAATGTCCCGAGATATACTGTCGTAGAATGATACGAATTGGTATGGAATCAGTCTTTCTGCAGATGACATTACCTACCGAGAATATAACACGCTGTATAGTGAGTATACCTTCGTTTCCACAGAAGTCAAGATGTATCCATAATAGCGACGAGCACCATAATTTCCCGTATGAATTCGAAGAATGAGTGTCAAACGGATCGAGAATCTGACGAACTTCGTTGACAGTGGAACGGCTAAATCAATAGCTTCACCAATCCTGGGATTCCGACATTAAAACAAGGCATTCCAGGAGAAACCCGCTGTAAAGTGTTGGCAATAGTCACCATATTTCCCGGTTTGTATGTCAAAGTCGAGTGTCAAAAAGTCTAAGAACGATACCAATTAGTATAAAGTCAAACGATTTACTGAAGTTCATAAACTCACAAAGCATAACCTGCTGTATCGAAAGTATTACGTTCTGCTCAGAGAATCAGATTAGTATGCATTTTAGTGACAGGCACCTTAATTTGATGTTTGAATTAGTATATCGATGATCAAACGAAACGAGAATGTTACCACCCTCTGCGAGTTCGT
Organism: Euglossa dilemma; assembly: GCA_002201625.1. Taxonomy (NCBI): domain Eukaryota; kingdom Metazoa; phylum Arthropoda; class Insecta; order Hymenoptera; family Apidae; genus Euglossa; species Euglossa dilemma. Next base: position 149,189 of record NIJG01000244.1, read on the forward strand.
ACTTCTACGTCAATCGCTTCACCTATGCAGTGATTCTGAGTATCTAACCTGGTAATCCGAAAGTAAATACGCTGATGAGTATTGGCAATTGACACCTTAATTCACGGTATGAATATTAATGTAGATGGTCATTCCGTCGAGGATCATTACCAATTGGTATAGAGTCACTCTTTTTACCGAATAAATAACCATCCTCGTACCTAACGCGATCTAGTGAGTGGCATGCTATGTGCTCACGAAGACAAATAGGTAGGCATTATAGAAGAAGCACACCATTTTTTCAAATATGAATAAGGAGATCGAGTGTCAAATGGTCCGAGATCGATACCACCTTCTTTGAAAGTTGAACGTCTAAGTCCATTGCTTCACATATAGTCGCGATTCCAAGTGCCAAGACTGATATTCGAAGAGTAAGTTCGCTGAGTAGTATTGTCAATGGGCACCTTAATTCGCAGTTTGTAAATCAGAGCAGAGCATCAAACCGTTTGAGAACGTTTCCAATTGGTATAGCTTCGTACACTTTACCGGACGCCTTACATTCCGAGAACATAACCTGCCTTATCGTGGGGGTATGTTCGTGTTCAGAGAAACATAATAGTATACATTTTAATGACGGGACACCTATTAACATATATGAGTCGAAAAATGACGAGAAAAACCGTTGAAGAACGTTACCACCTTCTTTATGATCGAACAGGTAAGTTAACAGCTTCACTTATGCTGCTATTCCAAGAGGCAGCCATATACTCTGCGTCTAAAACGGGTGAACAGTATTGGCATTAGACACGCAATTTAATGGTATAAATATTAAAGATGTGAGTCAAACCTTTCAGAACGTACCCATATGCTGTATTGTCAAACCATTTTCCGAAGGCCTTACCATCCGAGAAGCTAACTCGCTGTTTCGAGATTATATCCTCGTGTTTAGAGAAGCAAACTTGTATACTTTTTAGTGACTGTTACATTAATTTCATGTAGAAATTAGAAGATCGAGGGACAAACAGTTCTAGAAAGAAACCACCCTGTTTGAGGGTCAAGCGGATAGGTCGATAGCTACACCTATCCTGTGATACCGAGGGTCAAACCAGGTAATCTGAGAGTATTTTCGCTGAAGAGGATTGGCAATAGGTACTTTAATTCGCGGAGAAAATATTAAAATACAGCTTCACACCGTGTGCGGACGTTATCAATTGCTATAAACTCAAACGTATCACACAATGCCTTACCGTCCGAGAAGCTAACCGGCTGTATCGGGAGTATAGCTACCTGTTCGGGGAAACACATTAGTGTACAATTTAATAACGACACCTTAAATTCATGCATGAATTACCAGATCGAGGGTTTAACCGTTCGACAAACTTATACCATCTGTGGGATTCGAACGGCTAAGACAATCGCATCACCTGTCCTTTGATTCGGAGAGCTAATCCAGGTACTTCGGGTGTAAATTCGCTGAAAAGTATTGGCATAGACACCATAAACTACTGTTTCAAAACTAAAATCGAGCGTCACACCGTTAGAGAACGCTACAAATTGCTATAAAGTCAAACCTTTTTACCAATGGCCTTACCTTCAGAGTATGTATACTGCCGTTTCGAGGGTACATCTTCATGTTTAGAGGATCAAATTGGTCTTCTTTCAGTGACTGGCACCCTAATTTCATGTACGAACTAGAAGATCGATTGTCACACCTCTCGAAAACGGTGCCACCTTTTGTGAGGGACGAACGGCTAAGTGAAGAACTTTATCTGTCTCGGTATTCCGGGAGTAAATCGGCTGAACAGTATTGGCAATGAACACCTGAGATCACCGTTTGAATATTGAAATAGAGCGTTACACCGTTTGATAACGTTACGAATTGCCATAGAGTCAAACGTTTTAGCGAAGGCGATACCTTCCTCGTATATCACCCGCGTCATCGAGAATATAACTTCGTCTTCAGAGAAAGAAGATAGTATTCACATTAGTGACTGTCACTCTATCTTCATGTACGTGTTAGAACTTCGAGGGTGATACCGTTCACAGACGTCACACCCATCTATGATATTCGAACTGCTCAGTCAGCGGAATCAGATATCCTGCGTCTCCGATAGTCATACCAGATATTCCTGGAGCAAGTCGGCGGAACAGTATTGGTAATAGACATCTTAATTCATGGTTTGAATATTAAAGTTTGTCGTCAAACTGTTCCAGAACGCTACCAATTTGTATAAATTCACTCCGTTTACAAAATGCCTTACCATCGGAGAACATAACCCGCTGCATCGAGAGTATAACTTCGTCATCAGAGAAAGAAAATGGTATCCATTTCAGTGACGAGCCATTCGATTTCATCCATGATTTAGAAGATCGATGGTCAATCCTTTCGAATACATTGCCACCATCTGTGCCAGACGAGCGGCTAACTCAATAAGTTCACGTATCCTGCGATTCCGGCAGTCAAACGAGGTACTCAAGGAGTATATCCGGAGAACAGTATTGGAAATAGACACCTTAAATCACGTTCTGAATATTACAGTAGAAGAACAGTACATCGGAGATCATTACCAAATGTTTATAAAGTCAAAATTTTACCGGAAACGTTGCCTTCCGATAACCTCACCGCTGCAGAAAGTGTCATGCATAGTGATTACGGAAACCAATTAGTAGACTTTATGGCATGAGCACATCTCATTTTCGTCTACAAACCGAATACTCGAGAGTCACAACCTTCGAGAACGATCCTACCGTCCATGAGATTCGAACAGCTGAGACAATAGCTTCACCTATCCTTTTATTCCGATAGTCAAACCAGGTATACCAGGAATCAATCAGCAGTACACAATTGGCAATGGACACCTTAATTCACGGTTGGAATACAAAAGTACACAGCCTAACCCTTGTCTAACGTTACCGATTAGTATTATGTCAAACATTCTGTAGAAGACCTTACCATCCGAGAACCTAACTCGCTGTATCCAGAGTATAACTTCGCGTTCAGAGAATCATATTAGTAAACATTTTAGTGACTGGGATCAAAACATCATGTATATATTAGAAGATCGATGGTCAAACTTTTAGAGAGCGATACCACGTTCTTTGAGCTTCGATCGGCTAGGTCAATAACTTCACACCTCCAGTTATTCGGAGAGTCAAACCGAATATCCCGTGAGTAAATCCGCATTACAGTATTGGCAATAGACCACTTAATTTACGGTATAAATAGTAATATAGATATTCGAAACACCGTAGAACTGTACCTACTGTTATATGTTCATACATTGTAACGGATACCTTGCCTCCGAGAACATACCCCGCTGCCGAATGTGGCTTGCTTAGTGTTCAAGGAAACAGATTAGTGGACTCTATAGAAGACGGACACTTTAATGTCATGTATCAATTGAAAGATGTAGGTTCAAATCGTCCGTGAACGTGTCCACCTCTTTTGAAAGTCAAACGGCTAGGTGAAAAGCTTCACCTGTCGCGTGATTCTGAAAGTCAAACCAGGTATTGCTGGAGTAAATTCTCTGAACATTATTGGCAATAGTCACATTATTTCACGGTTTGAATAGAAATGTAAAGCGTCAAACATTTGAGAGCATTACCAATTGGGATAAAGTCAATCACTTTGCCGATGGCATTACCATTGGAGGAGCAAACTCACCGTGTCGAAAGTATAACTACGTGTTCAGAGAATGAAATTCGTATTCATTTCAGTCACGAGCACCCTAACTCCATGTACAGCTAAGTCAATAGCTTCACCCATCCTCCGATTCCGAGAGTCACACCAGCTGTCCTGGGAGTATATCCGCTGAAAGATATTGGCAGTAGGCACCGTAATTCCGGGTATGACTATCACGGTACTGAGTCACACCGTTGAAGAACGTTACGTGTCGCTAGAGAGTCAAACCTTTTATCGACGGTCGTACCTTCCGAGAAACTAACACGCTCTATCGAGAGTATTCTTTCGCGTTCACTAAAACATATTAGTGCACATTTAATTGACGGGCGCTTTAATTTCACATATGTATTAGAAAATCGTGGTTCAAATCGTTGAAGAACATTAGCAACTTCTTTTATATTCGAACGCCTAAGTTAATAGCATCACCTATCCTGGGATTCGGAGAATCGAACCAGGTATTCCGGCGGTTAGTCAGCTGAAGGGTATTGGCAATAGACACCTTAATTCCCGGTTTGAATGTTCAAGTAGAGCGTAAAGACGCCTAAGAACGGCACCAATTAGTATATAGTCAAACGATTTACTGAAATCCATGCCCTCAGAAAGAAACCCCGCTGCATCGAGAGTATTAAGTAGTGTTCAGAGATTGAAATTAGTATACATTTTGGTGACAGGCACCTTCATTTGGTGTATGAATAGGAGGGCCGGAAGTTACGGCTTTCTAAAACGTTACCACCTTCATTGGGGTCCCATAGCAAAGGCAATAGCTCCTCATCCGCCCTGTGCTTCCGAGAGTCAAACATGTCATTGCGGGAGTAAATCCGCCGAATTATATAGGCATTAGAAACCACTATTCACGGTATGAACATTAAAGTAGAGGGTCATGTTGTCGGCGATAATTATCAATTGGTATAAATTCCGTCTCTTTCCGAGCACCACATCTTCTGTGAGCGTAAGCTGCAGTATGGAGTGTATATATTCGTGTTCAGGGAAACGTGTTAGTATACATTTTAATGACGGTCGCCATATTTACGTATATGAATAGAAAAATCATATGCAAATCCTTTCGAGAACGTTACGCCCCCCTCCGGGCCCCATTGAGATTCGAACGGCTAGGTCAAAAGTTTCACATATCCTGTGATTCTGAATAACAAATCAGGTAATCCGGGAGTAAATCTCCTGAGAAGCATTGGCAATAGACGCCTTAAAACGCGGCTTCAATATTAAAGCAGACCGTAAAACAGGTGCAAATTGATACCAATTGGTACAAAGTCAAACGTCTTACCGAAGGCCTCATCCCCGGGAAAACTACCAGGCTGCATCGAGAGTACGACTTCGTGTCCAGGGAAAGAAATTAGTCTTTATTCCCGTGACGGGTACCTTATCTTCATGAATGAACTAAGAGACCGAGGGTCAAATCGTTCGACGACGATACAATCTTCTGTAAGAGACGAACGGGCAAGTCAATAGCTTCCCCTATCCTGTGATTCGGGAGGCAAACCAGGTGTTCCGGAAGTAAATCCGCTGATCAGTATGGTAAATAAACAGTTTAACTCACCGTAGGAGAAGTAAGAGCAGGCCGTCAAGCCGTTGTACAGCGCTACGTATACGTGTAGGGTCATACTTGTTACAGAATGCCTTCCCCTCCGAAAAACTAACTCGCTTTATCGAGAGTATAACATCGTGTTCAGAGGTACGAACTAGTATACATTTTAGTGACGAGAACCTTTATCTTCATGTATGAACAAAAAGACCGAAGGTCAAACCGTTCGAAGGCGATACAATCTTCTGTAAGAGACGAACGGGCAAGTCAATAGCTTCCCCTATCCTGTGATTCGGAGAGCCAACCCAGGTATTCCTGTTCTAATCCACTGAACAGTATTGGTAATAGACAGCTTATTTCACGATAAGAACATTAGTTCAGTGCATCAAACTGTTGTAGATCATTACATATTCGTACAAGGTCAAACGAGCTAACCTTCCGTGAAGCTAACCCTCTGTATTGAGCGTATAACTTCGTGTTCAGAGAAGCAAGTTCGTATACATTTTCGTAACGGTTACATTACTATGATGTGTGAATTCAATGATTCATGGAAAAGGGGTTCGAGAATGTGACCACCTTCCTTGAGATTGTAACAGCCACATGAATAGCTTCTTTGAGACTCGATCGGACAAGTCTGTAGCTTCAGCTATCCTGTGACTCCGATAGTGACACCGTGTGTTCCAGCAGTAAGTACGATCAACAGTTATGGAAATAGACACCTTAATTCACGCTATGAATAATAAAGTAGAGAGTCATACCGCGGACATAACGTATTTGTATAAAGTCAAACTCTTTCCCGAAGGCCTAACCTCCAGAGATGCTAACCCGCTGTATCGAGCGTATAACACCGTGTTCAGTGAAACAAATTACACAACTTTCCAATGACGGGCACCATAACTTCATCTATGAATGAGAAGATCGACCCTCAAACCGTTAGAGAACGTTATCACCTTCATTGAATGTCATACGTCTAAGACAATTGCTGCACATATCACTTGATTCCGAGAGGCAATTCAGGTATTCCGGGAGTAAATGCGCTGAACGGTATAGGTTCTTCGGTTGATCTCAAACGGTTTGACGCTTTACTTCTCTATTCAAACCGTGAATTTGAGGGTCTATTGGCAGTACTATTCAGCGGATTTACTCCAGGAATACCTGGATTGACTATCCGAATCCCTGGACTGGTGAAGCTATTGAGTTAGCCGATCGAACCTCAAAGAAGGCGGTAACTTTCTCGGATGGTTTGACACTCCATTTTCTAATTCCTACATGAAGTTAACGTTCCCGGCACTGAAATGAACACTAATTTCTGTCTGTGTACACGAGCTTATACTCTCGATGAAGCCGGTGAGGCTCACGAAAGGTAAAGCCTTCTGTTAAACATTCGATCTTATACGAATATGTAACGCTCTCAAAGGGTTTGACGCTGCACTGTAATATTCAAACCGCGAATTACGGCGTCTATTGCGAAAACTATTCAGCGGACATTCTCTCGGCTTTGCCGTATTGACTCTCAGAATCTCGGGATATGTGATGCTATTGACTTAGCTGTTCGCCTCTCACAGAAGGTGGCTGGGTTCTGGAACGGGTTGACACTCGATTGACTAATTCATGCATGAAATTAAGGTGCCCGCTACTAAAATGTATACTAATATGTGTCTTTGATTACGAAGTTGTACTCTTTATACCGCGGATTAGGTTCTCGGAGGGTAAGATCTTCGGTAAAACTTTTGATATTATCTCAATTGGTAACGTTCTACAATGGTTAGACTCTGTAGTTTATTCTTCAAACCGTGAATAATGATGCCCACCGCCTATAGTGTACACTGATTAATTTGATTATCGCAATCACAGGATAGGTGAAGCTATTGACATAGTTGTACGATTCTGTACGAGGGTGGTAACCTTCTGGAATGGTTTGACATCCGATCGTCTAATTCATTCATGAAATTAATGTGCTCGACAATATAGTGTATACCAATGTCTTTCTCTGTATACGAAGTAATTCTCTCGATACAGCGGGTTAGCTTGTCGGGGGGTAAGGCTTTCGGTGAAAGGTTTGTATCTTCACCAGTGGCTACCGAAATTCAACGGGTGGAGGTTCTGCTTTAGTAGCCGTACCGTCAGTTAAGGCGACTATTGCCAATTGTGCACAGCGGATTGACTCTCGGAATAGCTGGTATTACTATCGGAATAACAGAATAGGTGAAGTTACTAACATAGTCGTTCGACTCTTGAAGAAGGTGGGAACGTTCTCGAATGGTATGACTCTCGACTATTCTATTGACACATGAAAATAAGGTGACCGTCACTAAGGTGTCCATTAATTTGTATCTCTGATCACGAAATTGTGATCTCGATACGGAGTGTTATATTCCCGGAGGGTAAGGACTTCGGTAAAAAGAGTGACTGAATACCAATTGATAATGATCGCCGACAGTATGACACTCTGCATTAATATTTATACCGTGAATTATGGTGCCAATTGCCTATATAATTCAGCGGATATACTACAGTAATGACTTGTTTAACTCTCGGAATCACAGGGCGGGTGAGAAGCTATTGCCCCAACTATGCGACTCTCAAAGAAGGTGGTAACGTTTTCGAACGGTGTAACATTCGATCTTCTTATTCGTTGCATCAGGCTCTGTTACTAAAATGAATACTAATGTCATACTCTGAACACATCGTATTACCATCTGTACAGCGGTATAGGCTTTCTGAGGGTATGGACATCAGTAAAACGTTTGACTTTATACTAATTGGTATCGTTCTTAGACGACTTGACACTCCACTTTGACAATCATACCGGGAATTAATGTGACTATTACCAATACTGTTCAGCG
>NIJG01000244.1:157268-170704 GCA_002201625.1 Euglossa dilemma
GGGGGGGGGGGGGTAATGCTCTCGAACTGTTTGCCCTCGATCTTCTAATATATGCATGAAATTGTGTTGTCCGTCTCTAGAATTGTTACTATTTTCCTACTCTGGTCACGAAGTTATACCATATATACAGCGGGCTAGCTTCCCGGAAGGTACGTCCTTCGGTGAAACGTTAGACTCTATACAAATAGGTTACGTTGAACATATGTGTGACATTGTACTTTTATTATTTACACGGGGAAGTAGAGTTTTTCATGTCGATACTGTGCTGCGGATTTTCTCCCGGAATACCTGATTTGACTGTCGAAATGACAGGATATATCAAGCTACTAACTTATCCGTTCGACTATCAAAGGAGATGGGATCGTTCTGGAACGGTTTCACCCTCGATAATTCTATTCATACATGAAGATAAGGTATACTCCTGCTATAATATCAACTAATTTTATTACGTGAATGATAACTAAGACAGTGGCAGCAGCGTATGAGGTTCTCTTGAGGTAAGGTATTCGGTAAGAAGAATGACTTTATACGTTTAGGTAATTTCCTCCAACGGTTTGACTCATTACTTTAATATTCATACCGTGAATGAAAGTGTCTATTGCAAAGCTGTTCAGCGGATTTACACCCGGAATACCTAATTTGACACCTGTAATCATGGAATGGGTGGAGCTATCGACTTGGCCGTTCATCTGTCAAAGAATGTGGTAACATTATCCACCGGTTTGTCCCTCGATTATCTTATTTATACATGAATTTAGTGCACTCGCCACTTACGTGTATACTAATTCGCTTCCCTGAATACGATGTAATATCCTCGATGCAGCGGGTTACCATCTCCGAAGGTCAGGCCGTCGGTAAAATGTTTGACTGTATTGCAATACGTAGCGTTCTACAACGGTTTATCTCTGTCCTTTAATATTTATATAGTGAAGTTGTGTGTCTAACTCCAATCATGTACTGCGGGATAAGTCGCAGAATACCTGGTCTGTCTCTAGGAATCGCAGGATGGGTGAAGCTCTCCGCGTATCTGTGCGATTCTCAAAGAAGGTGGTATCTTTCCCGAACGGTTTGACAATCGATCTTCTAATTCATACATGAGGATGAGGTGCCCGTCACTTAAATCAATACCAATTTCTGTCTCTGAACACGGAGTTATATTCTTGATGACACGGATGATGTTCACCGAAGGTAGCGCCATTGCTAAAACGTTTGATTTTATGTCAATTGGTAACGCTGTCAAACGGTGTTACGCTCTATTTTAATATACAAACCGTTATCTCAGATGTCTATTGCCAGTACTGTTCAGACGATTTACTCCTGGAATACATAGTTTGACTCACGGAATCTCGGGGCAGGTAAAGCTATTCATTCAGCAGTTCATCTCTCGCAGAAGGTGGCAACGTTTGAGAGCGGTTTGGTGCTCGATCTTCTAATTCGTACACGAAGTTATGGTGCTCGTCACTGAAATGGTGACTGACATCTTTCTCCGAACACGATGTTATACTCTCGATACAGCGAGCTATTTTCTCGGAAGGTAGGCCAACGGTAAAAAGAAGGACTCTATACCAATTGATATTTATCTCCGGCAGATTGACTATCTACTTTAATGTTCGTACTGTGAATTATGGTGATTATTGCCCATATATTTCAGCGCATTTACTCTCACAATGACTGGCTTTGCTCTCGGACTCGGCCCCTAAGAGCTATTGACTTAAATCTGCGACTCCCAAGGAAGGTGGAAACGTTCTCGCAAGGTTTGTCCTCGATATTCCTATATATGCATGAAAATAATGTATCCATCTGCTAAAATGGCTACTAATTTGATCACGTGAAAACTAAGAAACACAATCGTTGAAGCGCGTTTTCTTCTCGGAGGCTAATGTCTTCGGTAGTATATTTGCTCTATAGTAATAGGTAACTATGCACAGCTCTGCGACACTGTACTACAAAATTTATACCAGGAAGTAGGGTGTGTGTTGCCAATTCTTTTCCGTCGATTTAATCCCGGAACACCATGTTTGACATCGAAATCACAGGATAGATAAAGCTATTGACATAGACGTTCGACTCCTACAGAAGGGGATAGTGTTCTCGAACGGATTGACTGACGATTTTGAAGTTTATACATGAAAATTACATATCTGCCTGCTAAAATGTGTTCTAATCTGTTTCCGTGAACATTATGCACGGCAGTATCTAAAGCGTGATATATTCACGTACTGTACGGTACTTGGTGGAAGGAATGACTTTATACGAATTGATAACGTTCTCCAGTCGGCTTGACCCCCTACTTCAATATTCGTACCTTGAATTTAGGTGTCTATTGCCAATACTGTGCAGCGGATATACTCCCGGAATACATGGTTTATCTCTCGAAATCTCAGGAAATTTGAAGCTGTTGCCTTGGCCATGCGACCTGTCAAAGGCGGTGGTAACATTTTCGGACGACTTGACCATCCATCTTCCTATTGATACATGCAATTAATGTTACCGTCTGCTAAAGAGTCTACTAATTTTTATCTTTGATCACGCAGATATAATCTGGATACAGCGGGTTCTCGGAGGGCGGGCTTTTCAGTGAAACTTTTGACATTATACCAGTAGGTAACGTTCTACACGGGTTACACTCTGTACTTCAATATGCAAACCGTGAACTAGGGTGTTCATTACCAATAGTGTACAGCTTATTGTGTCCCGTAATACCTGGTGTGTTTATCGGAATAACAGGATAAATGAAACTATTGACTTAGCGGTTCGAACATCAAAGAAGGAGGATACGTTCGCGAGCGGTTTGACACGCGGTCTTCTTACTCATCTTGAAATTGAGGTTCGCGTCTGTTAAAATATATACAAATTTGTTTCCCTGAACACGAAGTATTATCAACGATACAGCGGATTGTGTTCTCGGAAGGTAAGGTAATCGGCAAGGAGTATGGTGTTATATCAATTGGTAACGCTCTCAAACGGATTGAGGCTCTACGCTAATATTCAAACCACGAATTAATGTGCCTATTGCCAATACATTTCATCGGATGTACGCTGGAATGTCTGGTTGTACTCTCGGAAACCCAGGATATGTTGAGCTATTGACTGAGCCTTTCGACCGATATAGAGGGTGGCAACGTTCCCGAACGTTTCGATCCTCGATCTTCTAATACATTCAAGAAATCAAGGTGCCCTTCACTGCAATGTATACTAATATGTACTTCTGAGGGCGAAGGAATTCTCTAAATACGTCGGGTTAAATTCCGGGAGGGTATGGTTTTGTGTGAAACTTTTGACACTATCCCAATATGTATCGGTATACAAATATTTGACTGTGTACTTTAATATTCTAACCGTGAACTAAGGTGTCCAATGCCAATAGTGTACAGAGGATTGACTCCCGGTATACCCAATTTGACTCTCCGAATCACAGGACATGTGAAACTGTAAACTTAGCCGTTCAACTCTTTGAGAAGGTGGTAACGTTCTGGAACGGTTTGATCTTCGATCTTTTAATCCAATCATGAAGTTATGGTGCTCGTCACTAAAGTGTACAATAATGTGTTTCCCTAATCACGTAGCTATATTTTCGAAACGGCAGGTCAGATTCTTGGACGCTAAGGCCATCGGTAAAGAGTTTGACTTGCTACCAAACTGTATCATTGAATCTTACCTCAAGGTATGAATATTAACGAACAGAATCAAACCGCTAGAGAACGTTACCAATTACTGCAACGTCATACACCATACCGGATACCTTACCGTTCGAGATAATAACCCGCTGAATCATGGATATAACTTCGAGTTCAGGGAAAGAGATTAGTGGAGATTTTACCGGGCGGAAACCTTAATTCTATGAATGAATTAGAAGAACGCAGGTCGAACGGTTCCAGATTGTTTCCACTTTCTTTGAGTGTCGAACGGCTGAGTCAATAGCTTCACCTATCCTGTGATTCTGAAAGTCAAACTATGTATTCCGGGAGCACATCCGCTGGACAATATTGGCAACAGACTGCTCATTTCGCGGTACGAATACGAAGGTAGAGCGTCAGATGGTTATAGAGCTTCATCTTTTAGTTTAGAGTCAAACTTTTTACCGAAGGCCGTACCATCCGAGAAGCCCAACCCTCTGAAGCAAGTGTCTTGCTAAGTGTTCAAGGTAGCAAATTAGTAACATTTACTCTGGGAATGCATGGTTTGCCTCTTCGAATATTGGAATACGACAATCTATGAACTTAGCCATTCGTCTCTCAAAGAAGATGGTAACGATCTCGAATGTCTTGACGGTCAACTTAGATATCCATACATTGAATTAGTGTGCCTATTGCCAGTACTGATTGACGGAGTTTCTACTAGAATACCTTGTTTGACTCTCGTAAACACGGGATAGGTGAAGCTACTGATTTAGACGTTCGATTCTCAAAGACGGTGGCAACGTTCTCGAACGTTTGACCCTGATCTGCTAATTCATACATGAAATTAAGTAACCCGTCACTCAAAAGTATAATATATTGCTTTTCTGAACACGACGCCGTATCCTCGACACAGCGCATTAGCTTCTCGAAATTTAAGGCCTTCGTTAAGAGGTTTGACTCTATTATTGTACGTAACGATCTTCGTCGGTTTGACTCTCCACTTCATTATTCATTCCGTGAATTGATGTGCCTATTGCCAAAACTTTTCAACATATTTAATTCAGCAATACATGGTTTGACTCTCGGAATAACAGGATAGGTGAATCTATTGGATTTGCTGTGCGACTCTGAGAAATGGTGGTAACCATGTGCACCTGTCTGACCATTGACCTTCTAATTCATAGATGAAATGAAGGTGCCCGTCCCTTAAATGTATACTATTGTTCTTCCCTGAACACGTAGTTATGCTCTCGGTGAAGCGGGTGAGGTTGGCTGAAGGCAAGGCCTTCATACCGATGGTCTTCGTCAATTTCATTAATTCTGATTTGGTTCCGTATGTATTTCATCCCAGTCTTCCATTTATATACACATTCTGCAATTGTCTCTTCGGATATCTTCTATTTCTTCCATGATTTGCAGTTTGTAATTTGAAAAACTTGTATTTCATAGTAAAGGTGTCCTTGAAAATAGTTTAGTGTACGATTAAAACATAATTTTGTTATATTTATGGTTATTGTTCATGATTGTCTGTATACGTACCTACGCTTCCAGAGCGACACGCCTGGATCGGGCAAGTAGTTGCGTACGGTGGATAGACGCGAGACTGCTATAAGGTATTGGATAACTTCTATAACTCTGATATTGTACTGTGTGCACTCCATCGCTGTTTCCTATTTATTTCGACATATTGTAATTTACTGCTATAATATTTTCGATTCTTTTCAAAATTTCAAATATTTAACATCAGAAATTGTATTATATAGGAATAGTGTCCTTGGAAATAGATGAGTGCACGTTTATGATAATACTGTGCTATACTTACCGTTATTACGTACGGTTGCCTGTATGCGCACTTATGGTTCCAGAAAGACTCTGCTTTAGTGGCTTTGATGTTGCGCACTGGCGAACGGAGCGACACTACTGGATGGTCTTCGATAATGTTTTAAACCTTCATATTGCACAGTAAGAATTATTTCGCAGTTTTTCATTTATTTGCACATACTGTAAGTTACAGCTGTGATATTTTCACTTCTCCTATGAAATACAATTTCTGAAATAAAAAATTGGATAGTTTGAATATATCCGGAAATATCATAACAGTAGATCACAGAATGTAGTAAGAAATAGTGAATTTGCAAAGAATGCATTCGACACAATATCAAGGTTAGAGAAATTAACGAAGATAATACCGTAGAGGCGGTCCAATATGCCGAACGCACCTACAAGACCATAACACTCGCGTCGCCAACGGAGGCGTATGTACGTATAAAGAGTATTATGTTAAATAAGAATAAGTTTCATCATAATATTGGCATAAACGTACACTCGACTAATTCCACAGACACTTTCACTGATAAATACAATTTTTTAAACCAAAAATTGAAAATTTTGAAAAGAATCGGAGATATCATAAAAGTAAATTACACTATGTAGATGAAAACAGAATACAAAGAAATAATGAACACAGTTCAATACCAAGGTCAAAGATATAATCAAAGCCCATACAGCACTGTAGCTCCGATATTCCGAACGCAACTACAAGGCCACTCCATTCGTGTTGCTGTGGAAGCGGGGTTTGTATTCAGACAATCATATTATATAACAGAAAGTTAAACCAAATATTTGCATAAATGTAGACTTATCCAATTGAAAAGGCACATTTACTAAGAAGTACAAATTTTTAATTTTAAAACTGGAAATTACGAAAAAATCGAAAATAGCATAACCATAATATACAGCATGTATTAATAAATGGAAGAATGGGAAGAGATCCATACGGTACAGTATTGTGGTTGAAGAAATTAACGATGCTCATAGAGTAGTGCCGCTCCGATATACCGATCGCAACTACAAGACCACTCCACTCGTGTCGCGCTGTAAGCGAGGTACGAATGCAGAGAATCATATAAAATAAGAAGAAGCATAAATCAATACTGTCATAAATGTAAACTCAGCTAATTCCATAGACACTTTTCCTAAAAAATACAGTCTTTGAACTTAAAGACTGGAAGTTATGAAACAAATCGAAAATACCGTAAAAGTAAATTGCAGTATGTTTTAATAAATGGATGTCTGGGATAAAATGCGTACGGCAAAAACTCCTGGTTATGAAATTAACGAGGACCATCTAGTAGTGTCGCTCGGATCTGTTGAACGCAAATACAAAATAACTCCTACCGTGTAGTATCGGTAGCGTAGGTACGTATACAGTCAATCATATGCAATAACTATAAGTATAATAAAACAATGTTATAAACCTACACTCAACTCATTCAATAGACAAGTTTCCCCATTAATGCAGTTTTTGTTATTAACGCCTGGAAATTATGAAAAAAATCGAATATATCATAACTATAAGTTAGAGTATGTCGATGTGAATAGAAAACTGAGACAGAATTCCTACGGCACATTATTATGGTTAATCGTAATAACAATGACCATAGAGTATTGTCTCTCAGATCTACCGTACGCAACTAAAATGACACTCCAGTCGTGTTGTTGCTGAAGCGTATGTTCGTGTACAGACAATCGCATTATACAACAACAAATTCAACAAAATATAGGTATAAACATAAACTTAACCAATTCCAATGACACTTTTTCTAAAAAATATAACGCTTGAAATTAAATATTGGGAATTTGGAAAATGATCGAAAATATCATAACAGTAAATTACTGTAAGTATAAATAAATAGGAAATTGGGAAAAATGCATACGTTACAAAATGAAGGTTAAAGACAATATCGTAAACTATCCAGCAGTGCCGTGTCGTTCTGCCGTACGTTATTACAAGACCTCGACAGTTGTGCCCCTCAAAGAGCGTTGGTATATATATAGACCATCGCATAAAGAAAGAATAAGTTTAACAAAATACTGACATAAACGTACACTCATCTAATGCCAAAGACACTTTTATTAAGAAACACAATCCTTTAAACTAGAAATTGAAAATGTTGAGAAACATTGAATATATCATATTAGTAAATTACAGTTAGACAAACAGCAAGGAAGACTGCAAAAGAGTGTCTGCAGTATAATATCCAAGTTATAGAAATTAACGAAGACCATACAGTAACATCGCTCCGATCTACCGAGCACAACTACGAGGTCATTCCAGTCGTGTCGTGCAGGAACCGAAGGTACGTAGACAGACAACCGTATAAAATAACAATATTTTTAATAAGATAATGTCATAAACGTACACTCAACTAATTTCAAAGGCACTTTTACTTGAAATAAAATTTTTTTACATAAAAAATGAAAACTTCGAACAAGAACGAAAATATAACAACAGTATATTGAAGTATCTGTAAATAAACAAGAAACTGTGACAGAATGCATATGGCACAAAATCAAGGATAAGGAATTGACAGGCATCATACAGTAATGCCGCTTCCATCTGCAGTGTACAACTGCAAGACCTCGATATATCTTCATCTAACCTGAGATAGCATGAGTATAAGCAGGTATTCCGGCCGTAAATCCGCTGAACAGTATTGGTAATAGTCACAATAATTAGCTGGTCGAATATTAATGTAGAGCGTCAAACTGTTTGGATGCGTTGCCACTTTGTAAAAAGTCGAACGTTTTTCTTGAGACCTTACACTCCGAAAGCCTAACCAGCTGTATCGATGGTATATCTCCGCGTTCAGAGGAACAAATTAGTAGACATTCTAGCGACGCGCACCATAATTTCATTATGAACATGAAGATCCAGGATCAAGCCATTCGAGAAAGTTAACGCCTTCGTTGAGATTCGAATGGCTGTGTCAATAGCTTCACCGATCCTGCCTTCACCGATTCTAAGAGTCAAACCAGGCATTCAGGGAGTAAATGCGCTGTACAGTATTGGCAATAGATACCTTAATGCACGGTTAGAATATTAAAATAGAGCGACACACCGTGTCAGAACGTTACTAATTGCTATAAAATCTAACATTTGACCGAATGCTTTACCGTCCGAGAAGCTAACCGTCCGTATCGAGAGTATGGCTGCGTGATTAGGGAAACACATTAGCAAATATCTTAGTGACGGGGACCTCAGTTTCATTATGAATAAGAAGATCGAGTTTCAAACCGTGCGAATAAGTTAGCACATTCTATAAGACACGAATGGATAAGTCAATTTCTTCACATGTCTTGTGTTTCCAAAAGTCAAACAATGTATTCCGGGAGTATGTCCGCTGGACAATTTTGACAATGAACACCTTAATTCACGGTTTGAATATTAAAGTAGATCGTCAAACCGTTCGAGAACGTTACCACCTTCTGTGAGAGTCGAACAGTTATCTCAATCGCATCACCTACTCTGTGATTCCGAGCGTCAACGAGGTACTCAGGGACTAAATACCCTGCGCAGTATTGGCAATAGTCGCCATAGTTCAAAGTATGAATATTAAGGAAGACCGTCAACCCGTTATAGAACGTTAACAATTTGTATATAATCATTCTTTTTACCGACGGCCTTTCCATCCGAGAAGCCGAATCAGTTGCATCGACAGAATAACATCGTGTTCAGAGGAACAAATTAGTGTACATTTTAGTGGCGGGCACCTTCATTTCACGTGTGAATTAGAACGTCGCCAGGCAAACACTTCCAGAACGTTACCACCTTCTCTGACATTCGAACGGCTATGTGTATAGCTTCTACCATTCNTTATATATGGAAGTACAGCGCCAATCCATTTGAGAACGTTCCCAACTTCTATGTGTATAGCTTCTACCATTCCTGTGACTCCGAGCGTCAAATCTTGTACCCGGCAGTCTATCGGCTAAAGAGTATTGGCTATAAACACCAAAATTCACGGTATGAGTATTATAGCAGTCCATCATCCCGTAATAGAACATTAATAATTTGTATAAAGTCAAATATCTTATCGAAGGCCTCACGTTCCGCGACAATCATCGGCATCATCGAGAGTATATGTTCGTGTTCACCGGAAGTAATTAGTATTCATATCACGTACGGGCACCTCACGTTCTTGTATGAATTAGTAGAACAAAGGTCAAAACGTTGGAGAACGTTGCCACCATCTTTGAGAATCGAACTGCTAAGTCACTAGCTTCACCAATCCCGTGATAACGAGAGTCGACCAGGTAATCCGGGAGTTGATTCGCTGAAAGCTATTTGCAATAGGCACCTTAATTTACAGTCTGAAAATTAAAATAGGGCGTCAAACCGTTTGCGAACGTCACAAATTTTTATACAGTCAAACGTTTTACCGCAGAGGATCAAACTGAATACACTGTAGTAACGGGGACCTTAATTTCATTATAAATAAGAAGATCAAGGGTCAAACCGACCGAGAATGTTACATCGTTACCTACTTCTTTGAGATTCAAGCGGCTGAGCCAAGAGCTTCATACATCCTGAGATTCAGAAAGTCAAACGAGATATTCCGGGAGTAAATACACTCCACACTACTGGCTATAGATACCTTAATTCCGCGTATTGAATATTAAATTACAGCGTGATAATGTATGCGAACGTTACAATTGCTATAAAGTCAAACGCTATACGGAATACCTAACCCTCCGAAAATCTGACCAACTCTTTCGAGAGTATAACACTGTGTTCCGTGGTACGAACAAGTATACATTCTAGTAACGTCACCATAAGTTCATGTACGAATTTCAAGATCGGTGGTCAAGCCGTTCGGTAACGTAATCACCCCCTTTAGAGTCGAGCGACGAAGTCAATAGCTTCACACATCCTGCGATTTCTGGTGCTAAACCATTCATTCCTAGAGAAAATCCGCTGAGCAGTGTTTGCAATAGATACCTTAATTCATTTCATGAATTTTAAAGCAGGCCGTCAAGCCGTTGTAGAATATTGCCGATTCGAACAGAGTCAAACTTTTTACCGAAGTCCTCACCTTCCGGGAAACAAACGCGGTGTATCGAGAGTACAACTTCGTGCACAGATATACAAATTATTGTATTGTCCGGAAAGTTCGTGCCGGTTGTCGGTAGGTAGCGTGCGAGACCAGTCTGAATTTATCACTATTATTGAAAACAAAAGACACGTGTACATATTCTAAAAGAGATAACTTCAGCCATATTTGTATAAAAGTTTGGTTACGATTCGTTAATTTTTGTCAGTTTTGTACGCCTTAGAATATGGTGGTAAATAAAGTGCATTACAGGCATTTAATGCTTTGCAGACGCAACGTGGAGACGCCATTTCTGAAGCAATTAGTGACGGGGGATGAAAAATGGGTAATTGATAAAAATGTTCAGCGTAAAAGGTTCAGGAGGAAGCGTGATGAACCACCTTTAGACACCCCAACAGCCGGTCTTCATTCGAAGAAGGTAATGCTCTGTATCTGGTGGGACAGGAAAGGAATCCTATATTATGAGCATTTACCAAATAATGAAACAATAGATTCGGCAATGTATTGCTGTCAATGAGATAAATTGAAGACATCAATTGAACGAAAACGTCCAGAAATTGCGAACCGGAAGGGCGTCGTGCTTCATCTGGACAATGCGCGACCTCATGTGCCTTTGAGAAATCGGCAAAAATTTTTGGAGCTTGGTTGGGATGTTTTACCCCATCCACCGGATTCGCCAGACCTTGCACCTTCGGATTTCCACCTTTTCCGATCATTACATAATTCCCTTAATGTAAAAAATTTCATCTCTATGGTCGAGATAAACACCCATTTGGAGAACTTTTTTGCCGAAAAACCAGAGAGGTTCGGGAAGGACGGAATTCTCAAGCTGCATGAAAGATAGAGAAAGGTTGTGGAACAGAATGGTACCTATATTACTTAATAAATGTGTACCAATATTTAAATGAGCTCCGTTTTAGTTTTCCTAAAAATCGGCACGAACTTTCCGGATATCCCAATAGAACACATTTTGGTGGCGGGCACCATAACTTTATATATGAATTAGAAGATCGGTGTGGCAAACCGTTTAAGAACGTTAACACCTCCTTTGAGTAGCCAACGGCTACGTCATTAGCGTCATCTATCCTATGATACCAACTGTCAAATGACGTATTCTGGGAGTAAATCTGATGAACAGTATTGGCATTAGACACCCTGTTTCGCGGTATTAATATTAATGTAGGGAGCGATACCGTCGGAGAACATTACCAAATCGTATAGAGTCATGCCTTTTTAAATACCTTACTTTCCGATATCCAATCCTGCTGTAGCGGGTGTCCTGCTTAATGTTAGCAGAAACAGATTAGTATGCATTTTAGGGGACGGACACCACATGCATGTGATCAAATATTATTGTCGATAGTCAAAGCGTTCGAGATCATTACCACATTCTTTGAGAGACGCACAACTAAGTCAATAGCCCCACCTATGCTGTGATTCGGAGAGTCAAACCGGTATTCCTGAAGTAAATCCGCAGGACAATATTGGCAATAAACACTTCAACTCACTATATGAATATTAAATTACAGTGTCAGACCACTTGTGAACTCTACCAATTAATATTACGTCATATTCCTAACCAGACACATTTCCTTGCTGGGACCGAACCCTCTGTAACGAATGTCATGCTTAGTGCTCACGGAAGCAAATTAGGAGACACTCTAGGAGACCGACAACATCTTTTTCATATATGCATCAGAAGGTCGAGGGATAAACAGTTCATGAACGAAACCACCTTGTTTGAGGGTCGAGCGGATAGGTCAATAGCTCCACCTATCCAGTGATTCCGAGAGGCAAACAAGGTATTTCGATAGGACATCCGCTGAAGAGTATTGGCAACTGGCACCTTAATTCGCAATTTGAATATCAAAGTAGGGCGACAAACTCTCAGAGGTCATAACCATTTCGTACAAAGTTATTCTGCTTACCGATTTACCTTACCCGCAGACAATATTAACCTGCTAAAGGGAGTGTCTTGCTTGTCGTTGGCGGACACAAATTAGTGAACATTTTAGTGAGCCGACACCACATGTTTATGTATAAATATCAGCATCGAGAGGCAAAGCGATGAGGTACGTCACCGCAACCTTGAGAGCCGAGCGGCTAAGTCAATTGCATCACCAGTCCTGTCATACCGAGAGTCAAACCAGCTATACCAGAAGTATGTCCGCTGAAAAGTATGGGCATTAGATACCATATTTCAGAGTATAAATATTAGGGTACAGAGTATATCCTTTGTAGACCGTTACCTACTGGTATAGTATCAAACTTCATACCGGCGGCCTTACCATCCCGAATGCTAACCAGCTGCATCGTGAATATAACTTCGTTCCCAGAGAACGAAATTAGTCTCCCATTCAATGACGGGCACCTTAAATTCTAGTATGAATTAGAATTTCGATAGTCAAACCGTTCGGGAACGATCCCACCTTCCTTGAGTGTCGAACGGTTATGTGTATAGCTTCTCCTATCATGTGATTCTGAAAGTCGCACCAGTCATTCCTGGATTACTCCGCTGAACACTATTGGTAACTATGTTACCAATTTGCATAAAGTCATACCCTCCTTCGCATACCTTACCTTCCGAGAACATAAGGAGCATATCGTGGGTACAATATCCTGTTCAGAGATGCAAATGATTATACATTTTAGAGACGGGCATCTTAAATTCATTTATGTATAATTTCGAGAGTCAAGGCGTTGGAGAACGTTACCACCTTCATTGAGATTCGTTCAGCTACGTCAGTAGCTTCACATACCATGTGATTCCGAGACACAAACATGTACTCCGGAAGTGAGTCCGCAGCACAGTATTGGCAATAGATTCAATGATTCGCGGAGTGAATATTAAAGCAGTCCGTCAACCCCTTGTAAAGCGCTACCCACTGGTATAGGTACAATCTATTTACCGAATGCCTTACCG
>NIJG01000244.1:187858-207035 GCA_002201625.1 Euglossa dilemma
GTACGGTTTGACTATCGGTCTTCTAAACCATACATGAAATTATGGTGACTGTCACTAAAATGTATACCAGTTGGCTTTCCTGAAAACGATGTTATACTCACCATACGGCGGGTTAGCTTATCGGTAGGTAAGGCCTTCGATAAAGAGGATGTGCTCATACAAATATGAACGTAGTGTAAAGGTTCGACACTGTACTTTAATATTCATACAGTGAATTATGCTGTCTTTTGCCAATACTGATCAGCGCAATTCCCCCGGGGATAAGTTATTGGCAAGGCTGTGCGACTAGCAACGAGGGTGGTACCATTCTCGAACGGTTAAACACTCGATTCTGCAATTCATACATGAAAATGACGTGTCCGTCTGGTATAATTTCTACTAATTTAAATACGTGAAGAGTCTACCTACGGCGGGTTAGGTTCTCGGAGGGTAAGGTATCCGGCAAAAATTTTAAATGCATAATATTAGGTAACGTTCTACAGCGGTTTGACTCTGTACTTTAATATTTATTCAGTTCATTATGGTATCAATTGCCAATACTGCGCAGGGAATTTACTCCCGAAGTAGCTGGTTGGATTCACGGAATAATAATATATGTGAAGCAATTGAATTAGCTGTACGACACCAAAAGAAGGTTGATGCGTTCTCAGACGGTTTGTCTCTCGATCTTCTTGCTCAGACATGAAATTAAGGGTCCCGTTAATAAAATGAAGGCTAATTGGTTTCCCTGAACAAGTAGTTATACTCTCGATCCGAACGGTTAGCTTCTCCGAGCGTAGGGCTGCCAGTAAAATGTTTGACTCTATACAAATTGGTATCGCTCTAAACCAGTTTTTTGCTCTACAGTAATATTAAAATCGTGAATTATGGTGTCTTTTGCCAAAATTATGCCGCGGGTTTACTCCCGGAATTCCCGGATTGACTCTCGGAGTCGCAGGATAGGTGTGGCTCTGACTCATACATGAAGCTAAGATGCTCGTCACTGAAATGAACACTGATTTCCTACTCAGAACCCTACGTTACATTCTCGATGAAACCGGTGAGGTTCACGGAAGTTAACGCCTTCTTTGAAACATTTGCCATTATACCAATTGGTGACGTTCTCAACCGGTATGACGCTCTACTTCAATATTCAAACCGTAAACTAAGGTGTCTATTGCCGATATAATCCAGCGTGTTTTCTCCTGGAATACCTGGTTTGACGCTCGGCATCGCAGGAACTGTGAAGATATCAACTTATCCATTCGTCTCTCACTGAAGATGGTAACGATCTCGACCGGTTTGACCCTCGACCTTCTAATACATACATGATGTTAAGGTGCCCTCCTCCGAAACGGAGACTAATTTCTTTCCAATTTCACGCAGTTATAATCTCAATACAGCCGGTTAGCTACTCGGTGGGTAAGGTCCTTGGTAAAATGTTTGATTTTATACCAATTGACAATGCTCTCATACGCTTTTGACGCTGTACTTAAATACTCAAACCGTGAAATAAGGTGTCTGTTGCAAATAATTTTCAGCGAATTTATTGCAGGAATTCGTGGTTTGACTCTAGGAATAACAGGATGGGTGAAGTTATTGCCTTAGCTGTTCCACTCACGAAGAAGTTGGGATCGCTCTCGATCGGTTTGACTGTCATTTATTCTGTCCATACATGAAAATAAGGTGTTTGTCTGCTAAAATGTCTACTTATTTGATTCCGTGGAAACTAAGATAGACACACGCTGCAGCGGGATATATTCGCGGAAGGTAACGTATTGGTTAAAAAGAATGACTTTCTTTTAATTGATAATGTTGTCCGACGGTTTAACTCTATGTACGAATTACACGATCGAGTGCCAAAGCTTTTGCGGACATTACCACATTCCTTAAAGTCGAACGCCTAAGACAGTACCTGCACCTATCGTGCGATTCCGCGAGTCAAGCCATGTATTCCGGGAGTAAATACGCTGAAGAGTATTGGCAATAGATACCTTAACTCAGGGTTTGAATATTAAAGCAGGCCGTCAAACCGTTGATGAACGTTACCCATTGGTAAAGAGTATAACACTTTACAGATAGCCATACCTTCGGAGATGCTAACCAGCCATTTCGAGAGTATAACTTCGTGATCAGAGAACGAAATTCGTATTTATTTCAGTAATGTGGACCTTAACTTCATGAATGTGTCAGAAGATCGATGGTCAAT
Organism: Euglossa dilemma; assembly: GCA_002201625.1. Classification (NCBI taxonomy): domain Eukaryota; kingdom Metazoa; phylum Arthropoda; class Insecta; order Hymenoptera; family Apidae; genus Euglossa; species Euglossa dilemma. The sequence continues at coordinate 190,047 of NIJG01000244.1, forward strand.
CCGCTCGAGAATGTTGCCACCTTCTGTGGGAGACGAACGGCTAAGTCAGGAGCTTCACCTACCCTGAAATCCGATAACCAAGCTAGATATTACGGGAGCCAATAAGCTGTGCACTGTTGGTAATGGACACCTTATTTCACGGCTTCAAAATCAAAGTAGATCGTAAAACCGTTTGAGAACGTTCCCTATTGGTATGAAGTCAAACCATTTACCTTAGACCATACCCTCCCAAAACATAACCCCGCTGTATCGAGAACATAATTTCGTTTCCATTGAAACAAATTAGTATATATTTTAGTGACGGAACCCTTAATTCCATCCGCGAATAGGAAGGTCGTGTGTCAAACCGACCGAGAACGGTAACAATATCCTTCGGAGTTGGACGGCTAAGTCTTTAGCATCACCTCCCGTGTGGTATCGAGCGTCAAGCCTGTAACTGCAGGAGAAAATCGGCTGAACAGTATTCGCGAAAGACAGCTTAATTCTCGGTATGAATATTAAAGCAGGCCGTCAATCCGTTTGAGAGCATTGTCAATTGGTATAAAGTCATACACTTTACAGATGGTCTTTACTACGGTGAAACAAACTAGCCCTTTCGAGAGTACAACTTGGTGTTGAGTGATAGAAATTTGTGTTCATTGTAGTGGTGGGCACCTTAAGTTCATGTATGCATTAAATTATCGTGGGCTAGACTTACGAGAACGTTGCCACCGTCTATGAGAGACGAATGGTTATGTCAATAGCTTCAACTGTCCAGTGATTCGGAGAGTCAAACCACGTATTCAGGGTGTAGGTCCTCTGAAGAGTTTTGGCAATACGCACCTTAATTCTTGGTTTGAATATTACCGTTGAGCATCTAATCGTTTGGGAGCGTTACCAATTAGTATATAGTCAAACATTTTACCGCTGGCCTTACCCATGGAGAAGCAATCTCGCCGTTTCGGGAGTATATGCTCGTATTCAGAAATGTATGATTTTACATATTTTAGTGCCGGCACCGTAATGTCATGTACCAGTTAGAAGATCTAGTGTCCAACCTTTTGGGATCGTTACTGCCTCCTTTGAGACATAAACGGCTGAGTCAATGTCTTCACATTTCCTTGAGATTCCGATAGTCAATTCAGGTATTACAGGAGTAAATCCGCTGAACAGTATCGGCAATCGGCACCTTAGTTGACGATATAGATTTTAATGAAGAGAATCTAACCGTTTGAGAACGATACACGTTGGTATACCGTCCTTACACTATATCCCATTGCTTACCATAAGAGAACATAAGTCGCTGTATCGTGGGTATAACTTCGTGTTCAGGGATAGAAATTAGCATTCATTTCAGTGATGGGCACCTCAACTTTATGCATGAATTGGAATATCGATGGTCAAACCGTTCAAGAACGTCACCACACTCCTTGAGATTCGAATGGCTAAGTCAATAGCTTGACCAATCCCGTGATTCTTAGCGCTAAGCCAGGTATTCTAGGAGTGAATCCGCAGAACAGTATTGGCAATAGATACCATAATTCACTGTACGAGTATTAAAATAGGGTGTCAATGCTTCGGCGAACAATACCAAACCTTGTTAAGTCGTTCTTTTTACCGAATGCAATTACCATCCGAGAACCTAACACGCTGTAGCGAGTGTCACGCTTGCTTTTCATGGAAACACATTTGTAGCCAATTTAGTGGACGGAAACTACATTTTTGTGTCTAAATACCATCATCGAGAGTCAATACGTTCGAAAACGTTTCTACTATCACTTTGCGTCGCACAGCTATGTCAATAGCTTCACATATCCTGTGATTCTGAAAGTCAAACCAAATATTCCGGGAGTAAATGAGTTGTACATTATTGGCAATATACAGCTCATATCACGGAATGAATATTAAAGCAGGCCGTCAAACCGTTACATACGGCGGCGTGGTGAGTCCCCGCCCCTACGCCTTCCCGTCGATCGGAGGAGAACGCGGGCGGTCGGTCGAGATACCGACCGTCGAGGGACCACGGTCCAGCCGAAGAAAGAAGCGGACTGGCCTGGGAAGCCCGAAGAGGAGCCCAACGAGAGCTGATGAAGTGGCGGGGTGGAACCGGTGTCTTAGGTTCGCGAAAGCGCTGCCTGTTTTCCGGGGCCCTCCCTTGTGCGAAGAGGACGGACCACCGCAGGGTGTTTGGTGGGAAGGAGTCCCACAGACCCCCAGCCTCACCCTCAGGGGGGCAGGGACAACTTTGGAAGATTCCTCCTGCGTCAGAGATAGGCCGTCGAACCGTCGTGGAGCATTAACTGTTCGTGTAGGGTTAAATGTCTTACAGAGTGCCCTGCCCTCCGAAAAACTGACACGCTATGTCGAGAGTATAACGTCGCGATCAAAGGTACCATCTGCTATACAATTTAGTGACCAGCACCTTAATTTCTTATTTGAATGAGAAGATCGAGGGTGAAACCTTTCGAGAACGTTACCACCTTCTTCGTGAAATCGCACATGTAACAAAATAGCTTCACCTATCCTGTGGTTCCGAGAGTCACACTAGGTTTACCAAGAGTTTATCCGCTGAGCACTATTGGAAATGGACACCTTAATTTGTGGTTTCGATATTAAAGTAGAGCGTGGAGCTGATAGCGAACCTTTGATGGTATGAAATTAAACACACTACCGATGGTTTTACCTCCGGAAACTGATCCGCTGTTTCGAGAGTATATCTCCGCCTTCCGAGGTGCGAACTGGTACACAATTAAGTGACGGCACCTTAAATTCATGTATGCATTAGAATATCGACATTCAAGTTGTTCGTGATCGATGCCACCTTTTGTGAGAGACGAACGGCTATGTCAAAAGCTTGACCTATCCTGAATTCCGAGAGACAAACCAAGTACTCCGGAACTAAATCCGCTGTACAGTATTGGCGATATAGACCCTATTTCCAAGTATCAGTAAAAAAGTGCAGTGTCAAATATTTGTCCAATCGCTATTGCTATAGCGTCAACATTTTTACCGAAGGCCTTACCCTGCGATGTAATAAGCAGCTGTATCGATAGTCTTAATTCGTGTTCAGAGAAACATCCTATTATCCCTTATAGACACGGGCACCTTCATTATATGTATGAATCAGAAGATCGATAGGCATACTGTTCCAGAACGGTACTACTTTCTGTGAGATTCGCACTGCTAAGTCATTAGCATCACCTATACAGCGATTGCGAAAGTTAAACCAGGTATTCCGGGATTAAATCCGCTGAACGGTATTGTGAGCAGACACCCTATTTCACGGTTTGAATATTATGGCAGAGCGTCAAACCGTATGAGAGCGTCATCAATTCGTATAAAGTCAAACGTTTTATCGAAGATCTTACCTTCCACGAACATCATCCGCTTCATCGAGAGTGTAATTTTGTGTTCAGCAAAAGGAATAAGCATTCATTTCAGTGACGGGCACCTTAACTTCATGCATAAATTAGATGATAGGAAGTCAACCCGTTCGAGAACGATACTACCTTCTGCGAGATACGGACAGCTAAGTCAATAGCTTCACATATCCTGTGATTGCGAAATACAAACCAGATCTTCCGGGAGTAAGTTCTCTGTACAGTATTGAAAATATACACCTCAAGTCACGGTATGAATATTAAAGCAGGCCGTCAAGCCGTAGGCCAACATTACATATTCGTGTAGGGTTAATCTTCTTACTGAATAGCTTACCCTCCGAAAGAGATATCAGCAATATCAAGAGTATAACATCATGTTCAGAGGTAAGAACTTGTAATCATTTTAGTGACGAGCACCTTAATTTCATGCCTTAATTGAAAGATCGAGGTTCGAACCGCTCGTGAACGTTGCCACCTTCTGAATGAGACGATCGTGTAAGTCACGTATCCTCCGATTGAGGGAGTCAAACCAAGTATTCTGGGAGTAAATCCACTGTACAATATTGGCGATATACGCCCTACCTCAAGGCTAAAATATTAAATTGCGGAGTGAAACCGTTGTCGAACATAACAAATTGGCAGAGATTCATACTATTTTCCGCAGGCCATACCTTCCGATACCTTAGCCTGCTGTATCGATTGTCAAAATTCGTGTTCAAGCAAACAACCTATTATACTGTGTCGTGACGGGTGCCTTCTTTTCATGTATGAATAGGGAGATTGATATACATGCTGTTCCAGAAATATACAACTATCCGTTAGATTCGCTCAGCTAATTCAATAACGGCACCTAGTTTGTGATTCCGGGCTTCGATCGGGGTATTCCGGGAGTGAATCCGCTGTTCACTATAGGCAGTAGATACCTTAATTTATGTTACGAATAATAATGTTGGTTGTCAAACCGATGGAGAATATAACTAGATGGTACATGGTCAATGATTTTACCGGATACATTACCAACCATGAACCTAACCCGCAGCAGCAAGTATCTTGCTTTGTGCTCACGGAAACAAACCAGTAGATACTTTAGCAGACGGACACCTCATTTTCACGTATGAGCAGAACAGTAGGGAATCAAACCGTTAGAGAAAGTTTCGACCTTCTCTGGGAGTCGAACCGCTATGTATATTGCTGTACCAATCTTGTGACTCCGATCGTGATACCCAGTATTCCCACAGAAAATCCGCTGTACAGGATTGGCATCGTACACCCTATTTCATGATATAAACATTAATGTCTGGAGTCAAACCTTTGTAGGGCGGTACGAATTGATATAGAGTCAAACTTTACAGCCAAGGTCTCACCTTCCGAGAACGTAACCCGCTGCATTGAGATTACACCTTCGGGTCCAGAGGGCAAATTAGTATACATTTTAATGAAGGGCAACGTTATTTCATGCATTAATTAGAAAATCGAGGGTCAAACAGTTCGAGAACATTGCCACCTTCTGTGAGACACGAACGGCTAAGTGAATACCTTCACCTATACTGTGATTCGGAGAAGCAAACCAGGAACCCTGGGCGTAAGATCGTTAAAGAGTATTGGCAATTAGCACCTTAACCCACGATATGAATATTAAAGTAGAAGGTCAATCCGTCGGAGAACATTACCAAATGATAGAAGTTCAAGATTTTGCCGGATATTTTGCATTCCTAGAAACTTTCCCGATGCCGCCAGTGTCATGCATAGTGCTTGGGAAACAAATAAGTAGACATTATATGCAGAAGCACATCTTATTTTCATGTTCGAACAGAATAATCGAGAGTCACGCCCATCGAGAACGATCTTACCTTGTGTGGTAGACGAACGGCTATGTCAATAGGTTCACCTATCCTTGCGATTCCGAAAGTCATATCTGATGTTCCGGGAGTAAATGCGTTGTACAGTACTGGCTACAGACAGCACAAATCACGGTTTGTATATTAATGTAGAGCGTCAAACGGTTTGACAGCGATCCCAATTGGTATAGAATCAAACATTTTCCGGAAAGTGTTAACTTCCGCGAACTTCACCGGCTTCATCGAGAGTATAACGTCATAACCAGAGAATGGAATTAGAACTCATTGCAGAGACGGGCACCTTCGCTTCGTGTATGAATTAGAAGGATGATGGTCAATCCACTCGAGAATGTTGCCACCTTCTGTGAAATACAAACGGCAAAGTGAGCAGCATCACCTATCCTGTGATTCCTGGAGTCAACAAACTTATTCCATGTGTAAATACGCAGCACGGTATTGGCAATAGATACTTCAGATCACGGTTTGAATATTAAAATAGTGCGTCACACCGCGTGACAACGTTACTACTTACTATAGAGTCAAACGCAATGTCGAATGCCTTAACGTCCGAGACGCTATCCCACCGTTTGAAGCGTAGAGAATAGCGTTTAAGGATACACATTAGTACTAAATTTAGCGTCGGCACCTTAACTTCATGTACGAGTAAGATGATCGATAGACCGTTCGACATCGATACCACATTCATGGAGAGTCGCATAGCTAAGGCAATAGTTTCACATATCCTGTGATTCCGAAGGCCAAAGAAGGTATTCCGGGAGACAACTCCCTGTGCACTACTGGCAACGGACACCATAATTCACAGTATGAATATTAAGATAGATCGCTAAGCCTTTGTAGAACTTAACCTATTGGTGCAGAGTCAAACTTTTTACAGGAAGCCTTACCTGGCGTGAACCAAACCCGCCGTATCGAGAGTATAACTTTGTGCTCGGGGAAACACATTAGTTTACATTTTATCAACGGGCGCTCTAATTTCATGTGTGAATTAGAAGATCGAGAGGTAAACTGTTCGAGAATGCTGCCAACTTGTCTGAGATTCGAAGGGGTAATACTATAGCTGCACCTATCCTGTGGTTCCGAGAGACAAATCTGTTACCCGAGGGGGTAGCTGCTGAAGCGCATTCGCAATAAACGCCTTAATTCACCGTATGATTATTAAAGCAGACCCTCAACACTTTGTAGAACGGTACCTACTGGTGTAGATGCAAACCATTTACCGAAAGCTTTACCTTCCCTGAAGCTATCCCGCCGGAAGTAGAGTACATCTTCGTGTTCAGAGGAAGACATTAGTACACATTTTAGTGATGGGCATCACAATTTCATGTATGAATTAGTAAATCAGGTGCCAGACCAATCGATTACGTGCCCACCGTCTTTATGGATGGCACAGTTAAGTCAACAGCTTGCCCCGTACTATCATGCCCAGAACCAAACAAATTACTATACAGCATAGTGACGAACACCTTATTTTCATGCATGAATTAGAAGATCGAGGGTCACACTGATCGAGAATATTACCACCTTTTTTGTGAGAAGGCACATATAACTCAATAACTTCACCTATCCTAAGATTCGGAGAATTACACTAGGTATACCAGCAGCATATCCGCTGAAGGCTGTTGACAATATACACCTTAGTTCTCGGCCTTAATGTTAAAGTACAGACTCAAACAGTTTGATAACGTTCACAAATGATATAGAGTCAAAGGATCTACACTAGGACATACCTTCCGCGATCCTCACCCGCTTCATGGAGAGTATAAGTTCGTATTCAGAGAAAGAAATTGGTCTTCATTTCAGTGACGGAAGGCTTAATTTCATGCATGAATTAGAAGATCGGGTTGTCAAACCGATCGTGAAAGTTCACACCCCATTTGAGTATCAAAGTCAGTAGCATCACCTTTCCTGCCATACCGAGAGTCAGACCACGTATTCCAGGAATAAATCCCCTGTACAGCATATGCATTACACACCCTAATTCACGGAATAAATTATAATGTACATTATGATACCGTTGGAAGACGCTATCTATTTGTTTGCATTTAAAATTTTTACCGGATACAATACCCTCAGAGAACCAAACCCGCCACAGGTAGTGTCTAGCTTTGTGTTCACGGAAAAATATTAGTAGATACTTTCGCGAAGGGGCACCATGTTTTCATGTTTCAGTAGCANGACGCTATCTATTTGTTTGCATTTAAAATTTTTAACTGATACGATACCCTCAGAGAACCAAACCCGCCACAGGTAGTGTCTAGCTTTGTGTCCCGGAAAAATATTAGTAGATACTTTAGCGAAAGGACATCATGTTTTCGTGTTTCAGTAGCAGAATCGAAAGTCAAATCGTTCGAGAACGTAACCAACTCCATTGAGAGTGGCACACCTACGTCAATATCTTCAACTGTCCTGTGATACCGAGAGACCAACCAGTTATTGCGGGAGTATATCCGCTTGTCAGTATGCGCGATAGATACCTTAATTCGTGGTATGAATATTAATGTAGACAGTCAAACCGTTGGAGAACTATTTTTTCTACCCAACACCTTACCTTTCTCGAACCTATCCTGTTGTAGCGAGTATCTTGCTTCGAGATCAGGGAAACAAATTATTAGACGTTTTAGCAGACGAAAGCGTTACCTTTTTGTTTGAACAGCAAAATTGAGGGTCAATCCTTTCGATATCGCTACCATTGTCGTTGAGAGTCGAACGTATATGTCACTGGCTTCACATATCCTGGGATTCCGAGAGTCGAACCAGGCATTGCGGGAGCAAATCCGCAGTACAGTATGGGCATTGAAATCCCTTCTTCCCGCTATGGGTTTTAAAGTAGAGAGTACAACTTTACCTATTGGTATAGAGTTTAACTTTTCACCGAACGCCGTACATGCTGTGAAACTACCACGCCGTACCGAGAGTATAACTTCGTGTTTAGTGACAGAAATTATTCCTGCTTTCAGTGGCGGGTACCTCAAATTCGAGTATGAATTAAAAGACCGAGGGTCAACCGGTCGATAACGTTGACCACTTCTGTGAGAGATGAACGGTTAAGTCAATAGCGTTACGTATCCTGCGATTTCGAATATCACTCCAGGTACTCAGGGTGTAAATCCGCTGTACAGTATTGGCAATTGACACCATAATTCGCCGAGAGAATATTAAAATAGTGCGCCACACTGTATGAGAACGCTACTAATTGCTATAAAGTCAAACGTTTCACGGAAAGCCATATCGAACGAGAAGCTAACCTACCGTATCGAGAGAATTGCTACATATTTAGGGATGCGCGATAGTAAACATTTTAGTGACGGGACCTTAATTTCGTTATGGATAATAACATCGATGGTCCAACTTTTCGAGAAAGGTACCACCTTCTCCGAGCGCTAACGGCGAAGTCAATAGCTTCGCCTATCCTCTGATTCCTAGAGCTACGCCAGGTATTCCATGAGTAAGTCCGCTGAACGGTATTGGCAATAGATACCATAATTCACGGTATGATTATAAAAATAGGGTGTCAAACCGTCGGCGGAAATTACCATTTCGTATTATGTCATTCTTTTTACCGAATACCGTACATTCTTAGAATCTAACACGCTGAGGTGTCTCGCTTGTTCCTCACGGAATCAAATTAGTAGACATTTTAGTACACGGAAACGTCATTTTTGTGCATAAATATCAACATCTACTGTCAAAGCGTTCGAGAACGTTGCCACACTCTTTGAGAGTCGATCAGATATGTCGATACCGTCACCCATCCTGTGATACCGAGAGCCACGCCAGGTAATCCGAAAGTAAATACATTGAAGAGTACAGGCTGTGGACATGTTAATTCACGGATTCAATATTAAAGTACACAGTCCAACCTTTGTAGAACTTTTCATATTGGTATAATGACAAAGTTTGACCAAAGTCCTTATCCTCCGAGTACCTAATCCGCGATATCGAGAGTATAACTTCGTAATCGGAGATAAATATTAGTATACATTTTAGTAACTGGCATCTTAAATTCACGTATGAGTTAGAAGGTCAATTGTCATACCGTTCGAGAACAGGATAGCTTCACATATTATGTAACTCCGAGAGTCAACTCCGGTATTTAACGAGTAAGTCCGTTGATCAGTTTTGGCAATTAACACTTCAACTCCCTATATGAATATTAATGTACAGCGTCAAACCGCTAGAGAACGTTTGCAATTAATATTACGTCATATACCTTACCAGACACCTTTCCTTCCTAGAATCAAACCCGCTGCAGGGAATGTCACACTGAGTGCTCAGGGAAGCAAATTAGGAGACATTTTAGCAGACGGTCAGCATCTTTTCCATGTATGAATTAGAAGATCGAATGTCAAACCGTTCGATTACGTTATCAGATACTTTGAGAGTCGCACAGCTTAGTCAGTAGCTTCACCTATTCTGTGATTCGGAGAGACAAACCGGGTATTCCTGGAGTAAATTCACTGATGAGTAGTGGAAATTGACAACTTAATTCTCGTTTTGAATTCGAAAGTAGAGTGTCAAACCGTTTGAGAACTTGTCCAATAGGTACAAAGTCAAAAAGTTTTACCGATGGCCTTACCTACCGAGAACTTAATCCGCTGTCTCGACAGTACAAATTCGCGATCAGAGATATAAATTAGTATACATTTCGGAGACGAGCACCTTAATTTCATGTATGAATTAGAAGATCTAGTGTCAAAACATTCGAGAACGTTTTCTCCTTGTTTGGGAGTCGAACGGCTGAGTCAATAGATTCAGCTACCCTGTGATTCGGTAGAGTCAAACCTGGTATTTCAGGTGGAAATCCGCTGAACAGTATTGACAATAGACACCTTAATTTACGGTGTAAATATTAAAGTAGAACGTAAAACCGTTTGAGAACGTTAGCAATTTGCATAACGACATACTATTTACCTGATACCTTACCATCAGAGAACATAATCCGTTATATCGAGGGTATAACTTCGTGTTTAGCGAAAAAAATTAGTTGACATTTTAGTGGCGGGCACCTTAATGTCGTGTAAGAATTAGAAGATCCATGGTCAAACCGTTCGAGAACGTCACAATCATCATTGACGGTCGGACGTCTGAGTCAGTAGCTTCATCTGTCCTGTGATTCCGAGAGTAATGACAAGTATTCCTGGAATAATCCGCTGAACAGTATTAGCAATGGACACCTTACACCACGGCAATAATATTAATGTTCAGAGTCCAACCGTCGGAGAACATTATCAACTGGAATAAAGTCATACTTTTCACCCAATTCCTTACCTTCCGAGAGCCCAACCTGCTGCAGCGATTGTGTTCCTCAATTTTCACGTGATCATATTACTAGACATTTTTGCAGATGGATACATTATTTACATGCATATATAGGAATATCGAGGGCAAATCGTTCGAGAACGTAGCCACCTTCTTTGAGAGAAGTACAGCTACGTTAATATCTTCAACCGTCATGCGACACCAATGGTCAAACCATGTATTCCAGAAGTACATCCGCTGCATAGCAATGACAATGCACTCCTAAATTATCGGCATGAGCATTATAGTATGAAGTCAAGCCGTCGGAGAATATTACAAATTGTTATAGAGTTATTCTGCTAACAGACTGCGTTACCTTCCGACAACTTATCCACATGTATCGAGAGTATTACTTCCTGCTAAGAGAAACAGATTAGTATACATTTGAGAGACGGCAAGCTTAATTTCATCTTTGAATTAGAAGATCGAGTGTCAAACCGCTTGAGCACGATAGCACCTTCTTTGAGAGTCGAACGGCTATGTCAATAGCTTCACCCATCCTGTGATTCCGAGACTGAAGCCAGGTATTCCTGGAGTAAGTCCCCTAAACAATATTGGCAATAGACACATTCATTCATGGTATGAATATTACAGTAGAGGGGCAATCCACCGGAGAATATTACCAATTGCTATGTAGTCATTCTTTCTGCCGAATACATTACCTTCCTAGAACCCACCCCTCTGCTGCGAGTGACATGCTTTGTGCTCAGGGAAACAATTTGGTTAAAATTTTAGCAGACGGTCGCCTTATTTTCATGTGTGAATAGAATAATCGAGTGTCAAACCTTTCGAGAACGATCCCACCTTCTTTAAGAGTCGAACGGTTATGTCAATAACTTCACATATCCTGCTATTCCGAGAGTCAAACCAGGTATTCCGGCAGCACATCCGCAGAACTGAATTGGCAACAGACACCTTAATATACGATTCGAATATGAAAGCTCTACCATCAAACCGTCGGTCAACATTAACAATTTGTGTATAGCAGTTCAGGTGACCGTCACTGAAATGAATACCAATTTCATTCTGTGACCACGAAAGTATACACTTGATACAGCGGGTTGGGTTCTCCGAAGGTAAGGCCTTCGGTATAAATTTGACTACATAGCAGTAGGGCACGATCCACAACGGTTTGACTCTGTTCTTTAATATTTATTCCATGAAATTGCATGTGTAATGCCAATAATGTACAGCGGGTTAAGTCGCGGACTTCCGGCTTTGACTCTTGGAATCACAGGATAGGTGAAGCTGTTCTCTTAGAAGTTCGACTCTTAAAGAAGGTGGTAACGTTCTCGAAAGGTTTTACTCATGATTTTTCTATTCATATATCTAAGTAAGGTATACTAATATGTTTTTCCGAACACGAATGTATACACTCGATACAGCAGGCTTTGTTCGCAGAAGATATGTTATTTGGAAAAAGAATGACTTTGTACCAATTGGTAATGTTCTCCGAGGGTTTGACCCTCTACTTTAATATACACACCTCGGATTGATGTGTCTATTGCCAATAGTTTTGAGCGGACTTACTCTCAGAATACCTGGTTTGATTCTCGGATTCACAGGATAGGTGAAGCTATTGACTTAGCCATTCTATTCTCAAGAAGGTGGTTACGTTCTCGAGAGGTGTGATCCTCGACCTTCCATAACCTACATGAAATTAAGCTGCGCGACACTAGGAGGTACACTTATTTGTTTCTCTGAACAGGTAGTTGGACTCTCGATACAGCGGGTTAGCTTCTCGGAAGGTAAGGCCATCTGTGAAAAGTATGACTGTATAGCAATAAGTAGCGGTCCACAACGATTTCGTTCGGTAGATTAATATTCATACCGTGTACTAAAGTTTCTATTGTCAATACTGTACTGCGAACGTACTCCTGGAGTACCTGGTTTGACTCTCCGAATTATAGGATAGGTGAAGCTATCCTGTTCTCGAACGGTGGGACAATTGATCTACCTAACTCATACGTGAAGTTAACATGCCAGTTACTGAAATGTATACTAATATTTATCTCCGATTACGAAGTTATACTCTCGATATCGCGGATTAGGTACTCGGAGGATAAGGACTTTGGTCAAACTTTGTCATTATACCAATATGAAAAGTTCTACAAAGGTTGGACTGTGTACTTTAATATTGAATCCGTGAATTAACATGTCCACAGCCTGTACTCTTCAAAGTATTTACTTTCGGATTACCTGGCGTGGCTCTCGGTATCACAGGATGGGTGACGGTATCGACATATCTGATCGACTCTCAAAGAGTGTGGCAACGTTCTCGAACGCTTTGACAGTAGATGTTGATATTTATGCACAAAAATGACGTTTCCGTGTACTAAAATGTCTACTAATTTGTTTCCGTGAGGGACAAGCGAGACACTGCAGCGTGTTAGGTTCTAGGAATGTAAGGTATTCGGAAAAATGAATGACTTATTACGAATTGGTAATGTTTGCCGACGGTTTGACACCCTATTTTTATAATCATACAGTGAATTATGGCATCTATTGCCAATACTGTTCAGAGGACTTACTCATGGAATACCTGACGTAGCTCTTGGAATCACAGGTCGGGTGAAGCTATTACTTCGCCATTAACGCTCGCAAAAGGTGGTAGCTTTCTCGAAAAGTTCTACCACCGATGTTCTTATCCATAACGAAATTAAGGTCCCGTCTCTAAAATGTTTACTATCGCGCATCCTTAAACATGTAGCAATTCTTTCGATATGGTAGGTTAGCTTCTCGTTCGATAAGGTTTTCCGTGAAACGTTTGACTTTATAGCAATTGGTAGCGTTCTCATACAGTGTGGCGCTTTATTTTAATATTCCCTCGGCGAATTATGGTGTCTATTGCTTGTATTGTACAATGCATTTAATTCCGCAATACCTGGTATGGCCCTCGGACTCAAAGTATATATTAAGCTGTTGACATATCCGTTCGCCTCTCGAAGTAGGTGGTTCGATTCTCGATCGGTTTGACCCATGATCTTCTAATTCATAATGAAGTTAAGGCCACCGTCACTAAAATATTCACTAATTTGATCCTCCGAACACAAATTTATAATCTCGATGACCGAGGTGAGGTACGCGGAGGCTACGGCCTTCGGTAAAACGCTTGACTTTTTAAAACTTGGTAATGATCACAAACGGTTTAGCGCTGCATTTAAATATTCAAACTGTGAATTAGGGTGTCCATTGCCAAAACTCTTCAGCGGATTTACTCTCGGTTTTCCCGGATTGACTTTCGGAACCACCGGATGATTCAAGCTATTGTGGTATTTTCGTGATTTCACGAATAAGATTGTAAAGTTCTCGAACGATGTCACCCTCGATACTCTCATTCATACATGGTATTAAGGTGCCCTTTCTGCAATGTATACCAATTTGTATCTCGTAGCATCAAGTAACAGTCCACATACATCGGGTTAAGTTCTCGGAGGGTAGGGTTTTCTGCAAATCTATCGACATTATCCCAATATGTAACGTTCTACAAATATCTGGCTTCGTACTTCAATGTTCTAACCGTGAACCAAAGTGTCCATTGCCAATAATGTATAAAGGATGGACTCCCGGAACAACTGGTATGGCTCTCAGAATCACTTGATAGTTGAAATCGTTAGCATAGCCGTTCGACTCTTAAAGTAGGTGGTAACGACCACCAACGGTTAGACATTCAATTTTCTAGTTCATACATGAACTTAACGTGTTCGCCACTAAAATGTGTATTAATTTGTATATCTGAAAAAAAGTTATACTCTCGATACTGCGGGTGTGGTTCGGGGAAGTTTGCGCCTTCGTTAAAACGTTTGACTTTACACCAATTGGTAACGCTCTCAAACGGTTTGACGCTCTATTTTAATATGCAAACCGTGAATTAAGGTCTCTATTACTAACAATGTTCAGCGGTTGTACTCCAGGAGTGCCTAATTTTATTCTCGGAATCGCATGATAGGTGGAGCTATTGACTTATTCCTTCGACTCTCAAAGACGGTGTTGACGTTCCTGAACAGTTTGACCATCGATACTCTAATTCATACTTGGAGATAAGGTTCCAGTCACTGAAATGAATACTAACTGGATCCTCTGAGGACGAAGTTATAATCCCGGTGAACCTTGTGATGTTCGCGAGTGGTACGGCCGTCGGTAGTGCCTTTGACTTTAATGCAATTTATATCGCTCTCACACGCTGTGACGCTCAATTTTAAAATTCACTACGCGAATTAAGGTATCTATTGCCAATAATGTACAACGCATTTACAACCGGAATATCTCGCTCGACTTTCGCAATCACAGGATATGTGGAGCTATTGATTTATCCGTTCCACCCTGAAGCAGGGAGGTAACGTTCTCGAAAGGTTTGACAATCGATCTTCTAATTCATACATGTAATTAACGTGCCCGCCGCTGAAGTGAATACTAATTTCATGCTCCAAGCACGTAGTTGATCTCCCGATGCAGTAGGTTACCTTCTCCGAAGGTAGGTCTATCGGTATAACGCTTGACATTACATAAATCGATAACGTTCACAAACGGTTTGAAGCTCAATTTTGATATTGAAGCCGGGAATTAAGGTGCCAATTGCCAAAACTGTTCAGCGAATATACTCCCTAAATATCTGGTTTGACATTCGGAATCGCTGGATAAATGAAGCTATTGACTTAGATGTTCGACACTCGGAGAAGGTGGTAACGTTCTCGAGCAGCTTGACCCTCGATATTTTAATTCATACATGATGTTAAGGAGCCCACCACTGAAATGAAGACTAATTTCATTCTCTGAACACGAATTTATACTCTCGAAACGGCGAGTTTGCTTCTCGTTGGGTAATGCCATCGGTACAGTGCTTGACTTTATACAAATTGGTAACGCTCCCAAACGATTTGACGCTCTACTGTAATATTCAAACCGTGAATTTAGGTGCCTATTGCCAAAGCCCTTCAGCGGACTAACACCCATAATACGTGGTTTGACTCTCCGAATCACTAGATAGGTGAATCAATTTACTTAGCAGTTCGAATATCAATGTTGGTGGTAGCGTTCTCAAACGGTTTGACGCTCTACCTCAATATTCACACCGTGAAGTTGGGTGTCTGCTCCCAATACCGTTCAGCGGATTTTTTCCCGGAATACCTGGTTAGTTCTTCGAAAACGCAGGATAGTTTGAGCTACTGATTTAGCCGTTCGTCTCTCACAGAAGGTAGTAACGTTCTCGAAATGTTTGGCGCTCAATATTCTAATTCATGCATGAAGTTACGGTGCTCGTCACTAAATTGTGATCCAGTTCGTACCTCGGAACCCTGAGTTATGCTCCCTATAAGGCGGTCTGTTTTTCGGAAGATACGGAATTCTGTACAGCATGTAAACCTACACGAATAGTTTATGTCCGACATCGCCTTGACGGCCTCCTTTAACATTCCAACCGTGAATGAGAGTGTTCATTACGAATACAGTTCAGCGGATTTACTGCCGGAATACCTGGTTTGACCCTCGGAACCAGAGTATAGGTGCAGCTATTGAGCTCGACGTTCGATTCTGAAAGATGATGGAAACGTTCGCGAATGGTTTGACTATCTATATTCTAATTCATACATGAATTTAAGGTTCCGCTACTGAAATGAAGACTAATGTCCTTCTCTGAACACGAGATTATACTCTCGATTCAGCGAGTTAGGTTCTTGGACGGTAAGGCCTTCACCAAATCTTTTGACATTATACCAATATGTAACATTCTACAAGGCATAGACTGTGTACCTTAATATTTATACCATGAATTAAGATGTCCATTCCCAATAATGTACAGTTTTCTGACTCTCGGAAAGCCTGGTTCGTCCTTCGGAAACACAGGACAGGTGAAACTGCTGACTTATCCGTTCGAATCTCAAAAAAGGCGTTAACGATCTCGAACGTTTTGATAATCGATATTTGAATTCATTCATGAAATAAATGTGACCAACACTAAAATTTGTAGTAATATAATCCAATGATCTCCAGATTATACGCGCGATGCGGCGCGTTAGACTTTCTGAACGTACGGATTTTTGTGAAGCGTTTGACTTCATTCCAATTGGTAACGCTGTCAAACGGATGGGCGCACTACTTCCGTATTCAGACCATGAATTAATGTAACAAATGACATCACTATTCAGCTTATTAACTCACGGAGTGCCTAGATTGTCTCTCTCAATCACAGGATATGTGTAGCTATTGACTTAGCCGTTCGTCTCTGAGAGAATGAGGTAACGTTCCCTAACGGTTTGACACTAGATCATCCTATTAATGCATGAAATTACTGTGCTCGTCACTAAATTGTATACCAGTTCATACCTTTGAACACGAAGATATTCTCTCGAAACGGCATATCTGTTTCTCCGTAGGTAAGGCTATCTCTAATATGTGTGTCTTTATACCAATTGGCACAGCTCCAAAACGGTTAGACACTCTAGTGGCGGGTACATTAACACTTCGGGATAGAGTTT
>NIJG01000244.1:207733-238596 GCA_002201625.1 Euglossa dilemma
TCTTCTAATTCGTACACGAGATTAAGGTGTACGTCACTAAAATGTATGCTAATTGGTTTCCGATGTCTCGAAATTATTATCTCGATGCAGCGAGTTACATTCACGGAAGGTAAGGCCTTCGGTAAAAAGAGTGACTCTATACCAATTAATAATGGTCACCGACAGGCAGACTCTCTGCCTTAATATTCATACCGTGAATTATGGAGTCAATTGCCTATATAATTCAGCGGATTTACTCCAGTAGTGACTTATTTGACTCTCGGAATCACAGGGTATGTGAAACTATTGTCATAGCTATGCGACTCTCCATGAATGTGGTAACGTTACCGAACGGTCTATCGATCTTCTTATTCGTACATGAATTTAAGGTGCCGTCGCTAAATTTAGAACTAATGTGAATCCTTAAACGCTATGATGTACGCTCCAAACGGTGGGTTAGCATCTCGGACGGTTAGGCATTCGATATAGCGTTTGACTTTATAGTATGTAGTAACGTTCTCACACGGTGTGACGCACTATTTTAATATTCAAACCGTGATCTGAAGTGTCCATTGAAAATACCGTGCTGCGGATTTACTCCCGGAATAAGTTTGTTGACTCCAGGAATCACAGGATAGGTGATGCTGCTCACTTAGCCGTTCGTATTTCACAGAAGGTAGCATCGTTCTCGTATGGATTGACCCTCACCCTTCTAATTCATACATGATGCTAAGGTGCCGTCCCTGCAATGAGTTCTAATTCCATTCTCTGGTCATGAAGTTATACTCTCGATGTAGCCGGTTAGTTTCGCGGAAGTTAACACTTTCCGGAAAATGTTTGATTTCATACGAATTGGGATCGCTCTCAAACCGTTTGACGCTATACATTAATATACAAACCGTGATACGTGCTGTCTGTTGCCAGTGCTGTACAACGCATTTACTCCCGGAACATCAGATTTGACTTTCGGAATCGCAAGGATAGGTGAACCTATTCACTTAGCCGTTCGTCTATCACTCAAGGTAAGATCGTTCTAGAAGGGCGTGACTCTCGGTTATTGCGTTCGAACATGAAAATAAGATGTGCTTCTACATATAATGTCTACTAATTTGTTTCCCGAGCCCTGTTCATGACACTGGCGGCGTCGGGTAAGTTTCTTGGAATGCAAAGTATCCGGAAGAATCTTGACCTTCTACCATTTGGTAATGTTCTCCGACGGATTGACCTTCTACTTTAATATTCATATCGTGAGTTATGGTGCCAATTGCCAATACTCTTTAGCGATCTTACGCCCAGGGTTCCTGGTTCAACTCCCCGAATCACAGTATAGGTGAAGCTATTGACTCAGTCGTTCGTCTCACACAGAATGTAGCAACGTTCTCGAAAGTTTTGACACTCCTTCTTCTAATTCCTGCATGAATTTATGGTGTTCATCACTGAAATGAATACGAGTTCGTACCTCTGAACACGGAGTCATACTCCCGATATAGCGGTTAAGCTTTGCGGATGGTTAGGCATTCAGGTAGAAGATCGACCATACTCCAATATGTAATGTTCAACAACTGCATGACGGCCTGCTTTATTATTCAAACCGTGAATTGAGGTGTCTATTGCTAATGCTCCTCAGCGTGCTCACTCTCGGTTTTCCCGGGCTGACTCTTCGAACCACAGGATAGGTCAAGCAATTGAATTAGCCGTTCTTCTGTCGCAGAAAATGGTAACGTTCTCGAACGGTTAGACACATCCATCATCATATTCATTTATGAAGATAAGGTGACAGTCACTAAAGTGTATACTAATTTCTTCCTCCGAACTCCACGTTACACTCTTGATATAATGCGATGGAATTCGGAGGGTAAGGAACACAGTAAACCACTTGACTTTATTCCAATCGGTAACGTTCTCAAACGGGTCGGCTCTGTGCTTTAATATTTAGACCGTGAAATATAGTGACTAATGCCAATACTCTTCAGCGGATTTACTACCGGTATGCACGGTTTGATTCTCCGTATCACAAGATACGTGAAGCTATGGACTTAGCCATTTCACTCCCAGAGAAGGTGGTATTTTTCTCTAAAAGTTTGACACTTGATCTTCTATTTCATACATGAAATTCAGGTGCCGGCACAAAGAAGTATAGCAATATGCTACTATGAAGACGAGGACGTACCCTCGATACAACGCGGCAGCTTCTCGTAAGCTAAGGCCTTTAAAGAGTTCATCCATGGCATGACTCTAAATATTGTTATTCATACGGCGAAAGAAGGTATGTAGTGCAATACTGCGCAGCGGATTTACTCCAGGAGTACCTTCTTTGACTCTCAGAATTATTGTATTGGTGAAGCTATTGACTTAACCGTTCTATTCTCAACGAGTCTGGTAATGGTCTCGAACGGTTTGACCCTCGATACATTAATTCATACATGAATTTAAGGTGGCATCACTAAAATATATTCTGATGTGTTTCTCTAAACACGAAGTTACACTCTCGATACGGCGGGGTTGCATCTCACAAGGTAAGGCTTTCTTGAAGACGTTTGACTTTATAGAAATTGGTATCGTTCTAACACGGTGTGACGCATTATTTTAAAATTCAAAGCGTGAATTATGGTGTCTACTCCCAATACTGTTCAATGGATTTACCCCCGGAACACCAGGTTTGACCCTCGGAATTACATGATAGGTGAAGCTATTGATTTAGCCATTAATTACCCAAAGGACGTGTAACGTTCTCGAACGGTGTGTCCCTCGATCTTCTAAGTCATACATGACATTAAGGTGCTCGTCACAATGATGTATAATAATTTGTTTCTCTGAACGCGTAGCTATATTTTCGATACAGTGGGCTAGGCTTTCGGTGTGTAAGGTCTTCAGTAAGAAGCTAGACTTAATACGAATTGGTAATACTCTCAAAAACTTTGACGCTCTACTTTAATATAGAAACTGTGACTTAAGGTGTCTATTGCCAATACAGTTAAGCGGATCTACTCGCGGAATACCTGGTTTGACTCTCGGCATCACAGGATATGTGAAGGTATTGACCTAGCGGTCCAAATCTTAAAGAAGGTGGTAACACTCTCGAACGGTTTGACACTGGATCTTCTTATTCATAATAAAATTAAGGTCTCCGTCACTAAAATGTATATTAATTTGATCCTCTGGACACGAATTTATTCTCTCGAAGAAGCGGGTCAGGTTTGCGGAAGGTACGGCCTTCGGGAAAGCGTTTGACTTCATAGAAATTAGTAAGGTTCTCACACGGTGTGACGCTATACTTTAATATGCACTCCGCGAATTATGGCGTCTACTTGCAACAATGTTCAGCGAATTTACTCCAGGAATACCTGGCTTAACTCTCCGATTTACTGGGTACATTAAGCTATTGACTTAGCCGTTCGAAACTAAAAGTATGTGGTAACGATCTGGAACAGTTTGATGCTCGATCTTTTAATTCATATATGGGGTTAAGGCTTCCGTCTATTAAAACGTCTACCAATTTGTTCCCCTGATACCGAAGTTATACCCACGATACAGCGGGTTATGTTCTCGGAAAGTAAGATATCTGCTGAGGATTATGACGTTATATAAACTTGTAACTTTCCCTAGCAGTTTGATTCTGAACTTTAATATTCATACAGTGACTTCAGATGTTTATTGCTAATACTGTTCTGCGATTTAGCTCCTGGAATACCTGATTTTCCTCCCGGAATCACAGAATAGCTGCAGCCTTTGACATACATGTGCGACCTTCAAAGAATGTGATAACGTTCCCGAATGGTTTGACACAAGATCTACTTATTCATGCATGAAATGAAGGTTCCCATCAATAGAATAAACAGTAATTTATTTCTGTGGACACGAAGTTAAACCCACGATTCAGCGGGTTATGTTCTCGGAAGGTAAAGTGTTCGGTAAGGAGTGCCAGCGATCTACCAATTTGTTAGATTCGCAAACGGCTAGACGCTATACTTTGGTATACAAGCGGTGAACTAAGGTATCCATTGCCAATACTCTTCAGCGGATGTGCTTCCGAGACACCACATATTGCTCTCGGAACCTCAGGACTGGTGAAGCTATTGTAATACATGCGCGATTCTCAAGGAAGGTGATAACGATTCGGAACGGATTGCCTCGCGACCTTCTCATTCATACATAAAATTAACGGTCTCATCACTAATATGAATACCCATACCTTTCACTGAACACGATGCAGAGCACGCCCAGCAGCCGGTTTCGTTATCGGAAAGTAAGGTAATTTGTAAAAAGGATGACATTGTATCAACCTGTCATTTCCACTGTCGGTTTGACTCTCTACCTTAATATTCATAGCGAAAATTAAGGTGTCTGCTGCTAATACTAATACGCGAATTTATTCCTGGATTACAAGATTTGACTCTCCGAACCACAGGACAGATGAAGCTATTAACATAGCCTTTCGTCTCTCGAAGAAGGTGGCAACGTTCTCGAGTGGTCTGACTCTCAATCATCTAATTCGTACATGAAATTGATGTGACGGTCTCTGAAATGAATATCAATTTCTTTCTCTCAGCTCCAAGTCATACTCTCAAAACGCCGAGTTTGCTTCTCCAAGGGTAAGGCCATCGGTAATGTGTTTGACTTTATATGAATTGGTAACGCTGCATAACTCATTCACACTCTACATTAATATTGAAACCGTGAATAAAGGTCTCTACTTCGAATACTGCTCAGCGGGTTTACTCCCGCAATACCACGTTCTCGGAACCACAGGATGTGTGAAGCTATTGACTTAGCCGTTCGTAGCTCACACAATCTGGCATCGTTCTCGAGCGGTTTCACACTCGGCCTTGCCACTCATACATGAAATTAAAGTGCCTTTCACTGTAATGTATAGTAATTTGCATCACTGAGTACGAAGTAACACTCTCGAAATGGCAGGTTAGCATCCCCGAAGGTATGGCTATCTGTAAAGTGCTTTACTCTATACCAATGGGTAACGTTCAGCAACCGTGAGTTAAGGTATCTTTTGCCAATACCGTTCAGCGTATTTACACCCGGAATACCTGGCTTGACTCGCGGAATCACATGATAAGTGAAGCTACTGTCTTAGGCGTTCGACTTTATGGAATGTGGTAATGTTTTCGAAAGCTTTGGCACTCGATCGTGTAATTCGTACATGGAGTCAAACCGCAGGGCAACGTTATCAATTAAAAGAAAGTAATTATTTTTAACCAATACGTTACCTTCCGCGAATCTATCCCGCTACAGCGTGTGCCTATCTTAGTTTTCACGGAATCAAATCAGTAGACATTTTAGCAGACGGACACCTTATTTTCTTGTGTGAACAGAATAAACGACAGACAAATAGTTCGAGAACGATCCCACCTTCTCTGTGAGTGGAACTGCTAAGGCAATAACTTCACCCATCCTCCGATTCCTAGGGTCAAACCACGAATTCCTGCAGTAAATTCGCTGAAAATTATTTGCAACAGACACCTCAGTTCACGGTTCGAGTATTTATGTACAGCGTAAAAAGCGTTTGAAAGCATTGACAATTGGTATGAAATCAAACATTTTACCAAAGACCTTACACTCCGAAAAGCTAACCGGGTGTATTGGGACTATAACTTCATGTACTCGCAAAGAAACTGGTCTCCATTAGAAGGGACACCTTAACTTCATGTACGTATTAGAAACTCGAGGGTCATACCGCTCGAGAAAGCAGCACCGTCTGTGTGAGACGATCTGCTGAGTAAACAGCTTCACCTATACTGCGATTCCGACAGTCAAACCAAGTATGCCGGGAGCAAATTCGCTGTACAGAATTGGCAGTGGACTCCTTAATTCACAGTTTCAATATTAAGGTAGAGCGTCAGACCGCTAGAGAGCGTTATCAATTTGTATCAAGTCAAACATTTACCGAAGGCGTTGTCTTACGCGAAGCACAGCGGCTTCATCGAGAGTATAACTTCGTGTACGTGGAAGGAAACAAGTTCCGATTTCAGACACGGTCACCATAACTTCATGTATGAATTAGAATGCCGACGGTCAAACCGGTCGAGATCGTTGCCAACTTCTGTGATAGACGAATGGATAAGTCGATATCATTACAGTTCCTGCTATTCCGAGAGTCAAACCAGGTATTCCAATAGCAAACACGCTGAACTATATCGGCAATAGACACATCAATTCACGGATTGAATATTAATGCACACTAGCTAACCGCTTGAGAACATTCCCAATTGCCACAAAGTCAAATGTCTTACCGAAGTCCTAACCTTCCGCGAACCTCACCGGCTTCATCGAAAGAATAACTTCGTGCTTAGAGGGTGAAATTAGTATTCATTTCAGTGACGGGAAATTTAACTTCATGTATGAATTAAAAGATGGAGTATCAAACCGATCGAGACCGTTACCATCATCTGTGGGCGACGAACGACTACGTCAATACCATCACCTATCCTGCGATTCCGAAGATAAAACAGGTATTCCCGGTGGGAGTCCGCTGCACAGTACTGGTAATAGACACCTATATTTACAGTTTGAATATTAAAGCAGGCCGTCAAGCCGTTGCAGATCATTACCTGTTAGTGTGTGGTCAAACTTCCTACAGAATGCCTTACCCGCCGAAAAACTGGCCAGCCGTATCGATAGTATATCATCGTGTTCAGAGGAACAAATTAGTATAATTTTTACTAACGGGAACCATATTTTCATGTTTGAACAAGAAGTTAGAAAATCACACCGTTTGAGAATGTTCCCACCTTTTTTGGAAGTGGCACATCTGTTTCAATAACTGCACTTATCGTGTCAATCCGGAAGCCACTCCATCTATCCCGGTAGTATATCCGCTGAACATTATTGGCAATAGACATCCAAATTCACGGTTTGAAAATTAATTTGCAGCGTCAAATTTCTTGACATAGGTACTATTGGTATAAGGTCAACCTGTTTTATGGAAGACCTTACACTCCGATAGCCGATACCGCTGTACCGGGAATATAACTTCGAGTTCAGAGAAAGAAATTATTGTCCATTTCTGTGATGGGCCCCTTATCGTCGTGTATGAATTAGAAGATAGCGGGTCAAGTCGTTCGATAGCATTACCACCTTCTGTGCGGGACGAACGGCAGGGTCAATAGCTTCACCAATCCTGTGACGCCGAGAGTCAAACCAGGCAATCCGATAGGGAATCTGCTGAAGAGTATTGGCATTGTGCACCCTATTTCACGGTATAAATATTAAGGTACAGAATGAATCAGTTTGAGAACGTTAACGATTGGAATAAAGTCAAACGTTTTACTGAATCCCACCCCCTCCGATAGTCTAACGCATTATATCGAGAGTATAACTTGGTGCTCAGGGGTAGAAATTTGTGTACATTTTATTGACGGGCGTCATATCATCATGTATCAATAGGAATATCTGGCGTCAAGCCGTTCGAGGGCGCTACTAGCTTCTTCGGGTGTCGA
Organism: Euglossa dilemma; assembly: GCA_002201625.1. Classification (NCBI taxonomy): domain Eukaryota; kingdom Metazoa; phylum Arthropoda; class Insecta; order Hymenoptera; family Apidae; genus Euglossa; species Euglossa dilemma. The sequence continues at coordinate 215,164 of NIJG01000244.1, forward strand.
ACGGCTACGTCAATAGCTGCACATATACTTGTGATTCCGAGTGTCAAGCCTGTCATTCCAGGATTAAATCCGCTGAACATTATTGACAATAGACATCTTAATTCACGGTATGAATATTAAAGCAGATCGTAATGCCGTTTCTGATCGTTACAAATTAGCATAACGACATACTACACACCTGACACCCTTACCTTCAGAGAACCTAATCCGTTGTATCGAGGGTAAAACTTCGTGTTGAGCGCAACAAATTGGTAGACATTTTGCGACGGGCACCATATTATCTGTATGAATTAGAAGATCGAGCGTCAAACCATTCGAAAAAGTTACCGCCTTCTGTGAGATGCGAACGGTTATCTCAATAACTTCACCGATCTTGGGATTCGTATATTCAATCCAGATATTCCTGGAGTAAATCCGCTGAAGAGTACTGCCAATACACACTCTAATTCACGGTTTGAATAGGAAGCTATTGACTTAGAGGTGTGACATTCGCGGAAGATGATAACGTCCTCTGACGGTTTGACGCCCTACTTCAATATTCAGGCCTGGAATAAATGTATCTATTGCCAATACTGTTCTGCGGCTTTAATCCCGGAGAACCTAGTTTGATTCTCTGAATCACAGGATAGATGAAGCTATTCAAGTGGCTCTGCTGCTAGCAAAGAAGGTGGCAACGTTCTCGAACGGTCTAACTCTCGATTTAGCTAATCATACATGGAAATATGGTGTGCCTCTGCTAAAGTGTCAACTATCTTGTTTCCGTGATGATTATGCTCGGCACTCGCTACAGGGTATTAGGTTCTCGGTAGGATAGGCCTTCGGTCAAAAGTTTTACTCTAGACGAACAGGTATCGTTCTACAGTCACTTCACGTGTGAGATTAATGTTCAAACCGTGAATTAATGTGTCTGATGGCAATACTGTTCAGCCGATTTACTCCAGCAACACCTGGTTTGACTCTTCGAATCACTGGATATGTGAAACTACTGACATAGCCGTTTCTATCTAGCAGAATGTGGATACGTTCTCGATAGTTTTGACACTCGATCATATAATTCATGCATGAATTTAAGGTGCCGTCACAAAAATGTATACTAAAATTACCATCTACGCACGAAGTAATATTCTCAATGATGCGGGTGAGGTTCGCGGATCGTACGGCCTTCGGTAAAACGTTTGACTTTGCAACAATCGATAACGATAACCATCGGTTTGAAGCACAATTTTAATATTCAAGCCGTGAATTAAGGTGTCTATTGCCACAGCTGTTCCGCGCATTTACTCCCGGAACACCAGGTTTCACTCGCAGAATAACACGATAGGTGGGGATAATGACACAGCTGTGTGTCCCTCAAAGAACGTGGTAACGTTCGGGAACGGTTTGACACTCGATTTTGTAATTCATACTTGAAACTATGGAGCCCTTCACGAAAATGTATACTAATGAGTTCCTCTGAACACGAAGTTATACTCTCGATATGGTCGGTTAACTTAACCGAAGGTAATTCTTTCGGTAAAGAGTTTGACTATATACCAATTGGTAAAGTTTTCAAACGGTTCGACGCCGCACTGTAATATTCAAACTGTGAATATGGCGCCTATTGCCAAAACATTTCAGCGGAATTACTCCCAGAATACCTGGTTTGCCTCTCCTCACAGGGTAGGCCAAGCTATTGACTTATCCGTTTGACTATCAAATAGGGTGCTAACGTTTCAAACGGTTTGACGCTCTACATTGATATCCAAAGCGTGATTGAAGGTGTCTATTACCACTACTGTCATGCGGATGCACTCCAGGAATACTTTGTTTGACTCTCGCAATCGCTGGATGGGTGAAGCTATTGACGTAGCCGTTTGCCTTTTATAGCACGTGTCAATTTCATGGAAAGGTTTCACACTTGATCTTCTTATTCATAATGAATTAAAGGTCACTGTGACTAAAATGTTTAGCAATTTGATCCCCTGAAAACGAAGTTATACTCTCGAAACTGCAGGTTAGCTTCACCGAACGTAAGGCCATCGGTAATGTCTTTGACTTTATACCAATGTGTAACGTTCTACAACAGGTTGACTCTGTGCGTTAATATTCATACTGTGATTTATGGTGGCTATCGCCAATACTGTATAGCGGATTGACTCCGGGAATACCTGATATGACTACCGGAATCACAGGATTGGAGAAGCTATTGAATTAGTCGTTCCAGTTCCAAAGAACATGGGAACAGTCTCGAACGATTTGACACTCGATCAACTAATTCATATATGAGAATAAGGTGTGCTTCTGGAATGCTGTTCACTAACTTGTTTCCATCAGCACTCAACATGACACTCGCTACTGTGGGATATGATCTAGTAAGGTAATGTATTCGGAAAAAAGAAGAACTTTATGTCAATTAGTAATGTTCTCCGGCGGATTGACTCTCTACCTTAATATTCATACCGTGATTTACGGCGTTTATTGCCAGTACTGCTTAGCGGATTTACTCCCGGAAAACCTGGTTTGTCCCGCGGAATTACAGGACAGGTGAAGCTGCTGACTTAGTAGTTTGTCTCTAACACAAAGTGGTAACGTTCTAAAAGGCTTTGAATCTCGATATTCTAATTCTTAAATGAATTTAATGTGCCGTCACTAAATTGTATACTATTTTGTCTCTCTAAACATGAAGCTGCACTCTCGATACGGCTGGTTATCTTCCCGGACGGTAAGGCATTATGTAAAATGTTTGATTTTATATCAACTCTTACATTCACACACGGTGTAACAATCTGTCTCAATACTCAATCCTCGAATTAAGGTATCTGTCGCTAATGCTGTACAGCGCATTTACTCTTGGAATATCTCCTTTGACTTTCTAAACCACAGGATGTGTGAAGCTGCTGACGTAACCATTTTAATCTCAAAGAACGTGGTATCTTTCTCGAATGGTTCGAACCTTAATCTTGATCCTCATAAAGAAATTAGTGTCCACGTCACTTGAGTGTGTAATAATTTGATCCTTTAAACACGAAGTTATACTCTCGATGCAGCGGGGCAGGTCCTCGGAAGGTAAGGCCTTCGGTAGAACGTTTGACTTTAGATCATAATGTAACGCTCTCAAATGTTTTCACGTACTACTTTAATATTCAAACCGTGAATTAAGGTGTATATTGCCAATAATTTACACGCCAATTACTACCGGAGTACCTGGTTTGTCTCTTAAAATCCGAGGATATGAGTAGCAATTGACTTAGGCGTTCGACAATCAAAGAACGTGGAAACGTTCCCGAAAGGTTTGACAATCGACCTTCTTATTCATAGATGAATTTATGGTGCCCGCCACCAAAATATATACTCATTTCTTTCTCTGAACACGAAATTGTACCTACAATACAGCGGGATATGTTCAGGAAAGGTAAGGTATCCGGTAGTGAGAATGATGTTATACCGATTCGTAGAGTCCTCAGGCGGTTTGACTCTGTTCTTTAATATTCATACTGGGGATTATGGTGTGCATTGCCAATACTGTTCAGGGGATTTACTCTCGGATTACCGAATTTGACTCTCAGAATCACAGGATAGGTGAAGCTACTGTTGTAGCCGTTCGTCTCTCACAGATGGTACCAACGTCCTCGTGCGGTATGACCCTTGATTTTCTAACCCACACATGACGTTAAGGTGCCCGTCACTGAAATGAATATTAATTTCCTTCTCTGAACACGAACTTACACTCTCGATGAGGCGGGAGATGTCCGCGGATGGTAAGGTATTCGGTTAAACGTTTGACGTAATAATTATTCATAACGTTCTCAAACGGTGTGACACACTGTTTTAATGATCAGACTGTAAATTAAGGTATCAATTGCCAACACTGTTCAGAGGATTTACTCCCGGAATAAGTTTGTTTGATTCCAGATACCGCAGCATAGGTGAAGCTACACACATAGCCGAAGGATACCAGTCTTGAGTATCGGAATAACAGGATCGGTGATGCTGCTGACTTAGCTGTGCCACCCTCAAAGGAGCTAGTTACGTTCTCGAACGGTCTCACTTTCGATACTGCTACTCATACAAGAAAGCAAGCTGTCCCTCTGCTAAAATATCTACTAATATGTTTCCGTGAACACTAAGCAAGACACTACCTGCAGGAGGTTAACATTATCGGCAGGTAAGGTATTCGCTAAAATGATTTACTTTATACGAATTAGATATGACCTCCGACGGTTTGACGCTCTACATTTTTAATCAAACCGTCAATTTATGTGTCTATTGCCAATGTCGTACAGCGGATATACTCCTAGAATGCCTGGATTTACTATCTGTATCAACGGATAGTTGAAATTAATTACGTAGCTGTGCCACACTCAAAGATTGTGGCTATGTTCTCGAACGGTTTGCTCTCGATATTCCTATATATGCTTGAAAATAACGTAACCGTCAGCTAAAATGTCTAATAATTTGATCTCCTGAAAATTAAGGGACACAATCGCTGCTGCGGGTTGGGTTCCCGGAAGGTTTGGAACCGGTTAAAATGAATGACTTTATTCCAATTGGTAATGTTCTCCGACGTTTGGACTTCCTACATTGATATTCATACCGTGATGTAAGGTGTCTGTTACTAATACCGTTCAGCGGTCTTACTCCAGGAATACCTCGTTTGTATCTAGGAATTACAGGATAAGTGAAGCTATTGACTTAGCCGTTCAACCCACAAAGTATGTGGTGACGATCTCGAACGGTGTGGACCTCGATCTTCTGATACTTAGAGGAAAATAAGTTGCCCGTCAATAAAATTCATAATATTTCGCTATTCTGACCACGATGTCATACTCTCAAAACAGCGGGTGTGATTATCGGCAGGTAAGGCCTTCGGTGATGACTTAGACCTTATACCAGTAGGTAACGTTGCACAACATTGTGACTCAGTAATTTAATAATTATAGCGGGATGTAGGGTCTTTAATGCAAATACTGTATAGCGGATTTACTCCACGAATAAGTGGTTTGACTATCGGAATTTCAGGATGGGTGTAGCCATTGACTTACCCGTTCGGATCACAAAGATGGTGGTATGGTTCTCGATGTGCTTGACCCTCTATCTTCTAATCCATACATGAGCATAAGGTGTCCGTCACATAAATCAATACTAATTTCTTTCTCTAGACACGAAGTTGTACTTTCGAAACTGCGTGTTGTCTTCACCGAAGGTAAGACCATCGGTAAAGTGTTTGACTTTATATCAATTGGCAACGCCCTAAAACGGTTTGCCGCTCTACTTTAGTATTTAAACCGTGAATTAAGGTGTCAATTGCTAATACTCATCATCGGATTTACTCCAGGAATACCTGCTTTGTCTCTCCAAATCACAGAATAAGTGAAGCTTCTGACTTATCTATGCGACCCTCGAAGAATCTGATAACGTTGTCGAACGGTTAGACACCCCATTTTCTATTTCATACATGAAAAAGATGTTGTCGGTCTCCTCAAATGTCTCCTAGTTTGCTTCCGTGAGCACTAAGCATGACATTCGTTACAGCGGGTTCGGTTCTAGGAAGGAAACGTGTCTGGTAAGGAATATGGCGTAATATTAAATGGTAACCTTCACTAGTGGTCTGACGCTGTAATTTAATATCCAAATCAAGAATAGAGGTGTCTATTGCCAAAACTCTTCAGCGGATTTGCACTCGGATAACCTGTTATGGATTTCGGGAAAACTGGATAGGTGGTGCTGTTGACACATGCTTTCGACTCTGAAAGAGGGTGGCAACGTTCTCGAACGGATTGACTTTCGATATTCCAATTCATACATGTAATAATTAAGGTGCCGTCACTAAATTGTATATGAATGTGTTTCCCTAAACGCGTAGCTATACTCTCGGTAGGGTGGTCTAGCTTTTCGGATGGTAAGACCATCTGTAAGTCGTTTGTCTGTATAGCAGTAGGAAACGTTCTCAAACGGTTTGATGACCTATTTTACTATTCAAACCGTGATTTAAGGTGTCCTTGATGTCGACCCTCCCCCACCCTCTTTCGTAATCATGGAAGCAAATTATTATACACATTAGCGACGGTCACCATCTCCTGAAGTACGATTGAGAAAGTTGAGGGTCAATCCGTTCGAGAACGTTACCACCTCCGTTGAGAGTCGAACGGATAAGTCAATAGCTTAACCTGCACCGTGATTCAGAGAAACAAACTGGGTACTCCGGGATTAATTCTGCAGAACAGTATTGGCAATAGGCATCTTAATTCGCGGTTTGAATATTAAAGGGGATAGACAAACCTATGTAGCACGTTACCTTTTGCTATAGAGTCACACGTTTTACAGAAGGCCTCACCTTAATAGAACTTATCCCGCTGTATCGAGACTATATCCACGTGATCAGAGAACCACATTCATATACACTTTGGTGCCTGGAACCTTAATTTCATGAATGAATTAGAAGATCGAATGTCACACCGATCGAGATCGTTATCATCACCTTTGAAGGTCGCACATTTATGTCAATTGCAGCACGTCTTCTCTGATTCCGAGAGGCAAATCAGGTATTTCAGGAGTAAGTGCGCTGAATAGTATTGGCAGTATACATATTAACTCACGGTATAAACATCAAAGAACAGAGTCAAATCGCTGGAGGACGTTACCAATTACTATATCCGCATCCTCCATGCCGGATACATTACCTTTCGAGAAAATAACCCGCTGTATCGTGGGTATAACTTTGTGTTCAGCGAAACGAATTACTATACATTTTAGCAGACTGACATATTGATTTCATGTATAAATAGAGAACTCGGCAGTCAAACCATTCGGGGTCCATCCCACCATCTTTGAGGGTCGATCGGCTAAGTCAGTAGCTTCACCTTCCCTGCTATTCCGAAAGGCAAACCAGGTGTGCCGGTAGTCAATCCGCTGAACACTATTGGTAATGAACACCACAACTCGCGGTTTGAATATTAAGGTAGAGCGTCAAACCGCTCCAGAACGTTACCACCATCTTACAGTGACGAACGCATAAGACAATACCTGCACTAACCTTGTGATCCCAAAAGCCAAAACAGCTATTACGGGAGAAAATCCGCTGAACAGTATAGGCAATAGATACCTTAATTCGCGGACTGAGTATTAAAATTGAGCTTTAAACCGTTTGTGAACGTTATCAATTGTATCAAAGTCAAAAGTTTTACCGAAGGCCGTACGATCCGCGATACTCACCCGCTTCTTTGAGGTTATAACTTCGTGTGCAGACGATCATACTCGTGCTCAATTTAGTGACGGCACCTTAAGTTCATGCATGAATTAGTAGACCGAGGGTCAAAGCGTTCGAGAACGTTACCAACTGCTGTGAGAGACGAACGGCTAAGCCAATAGTACAACGTATCCTGTAATTCCGAGAGACAAACCAGGTATTCCCGTAGTAAATCCGCTGACCAGTTTTGGCAATTGACACCTTATTTCACGGATTGAATATTAGTGTACAGCGTGAAGCGGTTTGAGAGCGTTAGAAATTTGTATAACCGTTTACTGAACGTTTTACAAAACAGCTTACCTTGCGAAAGTCTAGCACGGTGTACCGAGATTATAACATGCTGTTCAGAGGAGCAAATAAGTACAGATTTTATAGATGGGCTCCATATTTTCATGTATGAATAAGATGACCGAGGGCAAACCTTCCCTTGAGAGTCGCACTAGCAAGTCAATAACTTCACCTATCCGGTGATAGCGAGAGTATACCTGGTATTCCGTGATTAAATACACTGAACAGAATTGGCAATAGACACCTTAATTCACTGCATGAAAATTCAGGGCGATAGCCAAACCGTCGGACAACATTACCAAATGGTAGAAAGTCATTCTTTATGACCAATACCTTGTCTTCCGAGCAACAAAACATTGCAGGAAGTGTCTTGTTTACTGTCCACGCACAAACAAATCACAAGACATTTTGGAATAGGGACACCTTATTTTTCTTATTATTCCTGGTGTTAATCCGCTCAACAGTATTGCCAATATACACCTAAATTCACTGTTTGGATAGTAAAGCAGAGCGGCAAACCGTTTGAGGGCATTGCCAATTGGTATAAAGTCAAACACTTTACCGAAGGCCTTACCTTTCGCGAACCTCGCCTGCAGCATCGAGAGTATATGTTCGTGTTCACTGAAGAAAAGTAGTATACATTTTAGTGACGAGCACGTCAATTTCATGCATGAGTTAAATGGTCGAGACACAAATCGCTCGAGAACGTTACTACCTACCGTGTCAGATGAACGGCTATGCAATAGCTTCGCCTACCCTGTGTGGAGAGGCAAATCAGGTATTGTGGGAGTAATTCCGTTGAAGTGTTTTGGCAATAGGCACCTTTTTCACGGTTTGAATATTACAGTAGGGCGTCAAACCGTTTGAGATCGTTAACAATTGGTATAAAGTCAATCACTTTACCGACGGCCTTGCCATCGGAAAAGCAAACAGGCCGTTTCGAGAGTATAACTTCGTGTCCACAGGATCAAGTTAATAAACATCTTAGTGAAGGGGACCTTAGTTACATTATGAATAAGAAGATCGAGGGTCAAACCGTTTGAGATATTTGCCACATACATTCAGATTCGAAAGGATAAGTCAAAAGCTTCACCTGTCCTGTGATTCCGGGAATTAAATGAGGTAATCCGGGAGTAAGTCCGCTGAGCAGTGCTATAGTATTCGAACCGTTAATTATGGTGTCTACTGCCAATACTGTTGAATATTTAAAGCAGACCGTCAAAACGGTGTATATCGTTTCCAATTGCTATAAAGTCAAACGCTTTACCGAAGACCTTATACCCCGAAAAACTAACAGGCTGTATCGACAATATAATTTCGTGTTCAGAGAATGAAATTAGTCTTCATTTCAGTGACGGCTCCTTAACTACACGTATGAATTAAGAGATCGAGGGTGAAACCGCTAGAGAGCGTTACCACCATCATGTGGAGACGAACGCCTATGTGACAGCTCCACCTACCCCGAGATACCGAGAGTCAAACTAGATATTCCTGGAGTAAGTGCGGTGTACAGTATTGGCAATACGCACCTTAATTCGCGGTATTAATGTTGAGATACAGAGTTAAACCGATGTACATCCTTACGTATTGCTATAGAGTCAAAATTTGACCGCAGCCCTTACCTTCCGAGATGCTCACCCCCTGTGTCAAGAGTATATATTCGTGTTCAGAGTACCTAATTGGTACACATTTTAATGACGGGCACCTTTAATTCCATGTACGATTCAGAATATCGGGAGTCAAACCGGTCGACAACGTTACAACCTTCTGTAAGACACGAACGGCTAAGTCAACTGCTTCACCTATACCGTGATTCCGAGAGCCAAACCAGGTATTCCGCGAGTAAATCCAATGAACAGTGTGGGCAACCGACGTCATAATTCACGGCTTGGGTAATAAAACGGAGCGTCAAGCCGTTTGAGAACGATATCAATTAGTATAAAGTCATTATTTTTACCGATTATCTTTCCTTCCGAGAACCGATCGCGCCGGATCGAGTGACCTGCTTATTGTTCGCGGAAACAAATTAGTCGACATATTCGCAGACGGACACCACATTTTCATGAGTAGATATAAAAATCGACAGCAAAGCCGTTGGAGAACGACACTACCATTTTTAGACACTAACGGCGATGTGAATGGCTTAACCTATCCAGTGATTCCGACAGTCAGGCCAGGTACCCAGTGAGTAAATCTGCTGAACCGTATTGGCAAAAAACACCTTAATTCACGGCTTGAATATTAAAGTAGGGTGTCAAGCCGTTTGTGATCGATACCGATTGGTACTAAGTCAAACGTTTACCGGAGGCGTTGACTTCCGCGAATCTGAACGGCTTCATCGAGACTATTACATCGGGTTCTGAGAAGGAAATTAGTATTAATTTCAGTGACGGGCACATTAACTTCATGTATGTATTCGAAGATCGTGCGTCAAACAGCTCGGGAACGTTGCCACCTTCTGTTGGACACCCATCTCTACGACAGTGGCTTCACCTATCCTGTGGCTGGAAGAGTCAAACCAGGTATTCCTGAACTAAGGCCGCTGAACACTATTGACAATAGACACCTTACTTCACGGTATGAATATGAAGGTAGAGCGTCCAACGGTTATAGAACTTTATCTTTTAATTTAGAGTCAGACATTTTACAGAGGCCCATACCGTGCGAGAAGCCCAAACCGCTGCAGCAGGTGTCTTGCTCAATGTTCAAGGTAGCAAATTAGTAACATTTACTCCGGGAGTACATGGTCTGACTCGTAGAATATTTGAATACCTCATGCTATGGACTTAGCCGATCGTCTCTAAAAGAAAGTGGTAACGTTCTCGAACGGTTTGACCCTCGATGTTATAAGTAATACATGATATTATGGTGCATGTCACTAAAATTCATACTAACTTGCTTCTCTGAAAACGAAGCCACACTCTCTGTAGTGCTGGTTAGCTTCAAGGAAGGTAAGGCCTTCGGTAAAATGTTTGACTCTATACGAATCGGTTAAGCTCTACAACGGTTTGATGATCTGCATTATTATTCATACCATGAAATAAGCTGTCTATTGGCATTACTCTTCAGCGGATTAGACCAGAATATATATATATATATCCCTGGGACATAATCCCTGGATAGGTGAAGGTATTGACATAGTCGTTCAACTCCGACAGATTAGGGCAACGTTCTCCAGCGGTTTGACACGCGATCTTCAAATTCATACATGCAATTAAGGATCATTTCACCTAAACGTATACTAATCTGCTTCACTGAACAGGAAGTAATATCCTCGATATATGGAGTCAGCTTCACGGAAGGTAAGGCCTTCTTTAGAAAGATTGACTTTATAGGAATAGGTAACATTGTACAACAGTATGGCGGTCTCCTTTAATATTCATTCCGTGAAGTAAGGCGTTTATTGCAAATACTGTACTGGGCTTTTTCACCCGGAGTACCTGGTTTGACTGACGGAATCATAGGAGAGGTGAAGCTGTTGACTTAGCCGTCTGACTCTCATGGATGGTGGTATTGTTCTCGAAGGGTTTGGCCCTCTTTCTTCTGATTGATTCACGAAATTATGAAGCCCATCACTAAAATGTATACTAATGTCTTCCATTGAGGACGAAATTATGCTCCCGCCTTATACGGCGGGATGGGTTCACGGGAGGTAAGGTTTCTGAAACAAGTTTGACGCTATACCAATAGGTATCGTCCCACAGCGGTTTGACGTCAAGCTTAATATTCAATCCCCGATTTAATGCGTTTGTTTCCAATAATATACGGCGTATTTATTCCCGGAGTACCTACCTTGACTATCGGAATCCCTGGATATGGGAAGCTTTTAACTTGGCCATTCGGCGCTCAAGGAAGGAAGGTATTGTCCTCGAACTGCTTGACCCTCGATAATATAATTCACACTTGAAATTAAGGGTACCGTCACTAAAATGTGAACTGATTTGCTTCCATGTACACGAAGTTATGCTCTTGATACTGCGGATTAGGTTTACGGAAGGTAAGTTATTCTGTAAAAAGATTGACTTCATATAAATTGGTAATGTTCTCCGATGGTATGACCCTTCACTTTACTATTCAAACCGTTGACTAAGGTGCCCAGTGACAAAACTCTTCAGCGCATTTTCAACCGGAATGCCCAGCTTGACTTTCGATATGACAGTATAGGTGAAGCTATTGACTTAGTTGTTCGTCTCTCAAAGAAGGTGGGAACGTTCTCGAACGGTTTGGCTCTCGATTTTTATATGCGTACGTGAATTTAGGGCTTAAGTCTGCTAAAACGCCTTGTAATCTGTATCCGTGAACACTATGCAACTCATTCGGCGCAGCGAGTTAGGTTCACGGGAGGTAAGGCAATTGGTAAAAAGGCAGACCTAATTGAAATTGCTAATGTTCTCCAAAAGATAATCTATGTACTTTAACCATCATACCGGAGGTATGGTGCCTATTGCCAAAACTGTTCATCGGATTGACATCCGGAATATCTGGATTGACTATCGAAATAACAGGATGGGTGAAGCTATTGACTTAGCCGTTCCTCACGTAAAGAAGGAGGGATTGTGATCGAAATGTTTGACTTTCGACTATTTTATTCCTACATAAAAATATAGTTTCCGTCTGCTAAAATGTCTACTACTATGTATCCATGAGAACTATGCATGATAGTCGCTACATCGCGTTAGGTTCCTGGAAGGTATGGCCATCGGTAAAACGTTCGACCATATTCCAATCGGTAAGGCACTCAAACAGTTTGAATCTCTACATTAATATTCAAATCGTGTATTACGGTATCTACTGCCAATACTGTTCAGCGGATTCACTCCCGGGGTGCCTGTTTGACTCTCGGAACCTCGTAGTAGGTGAAGCTATTGACTTAGCTGTTCGTCGCTCACAGCAGGTTGCTGCGTTCCCGAGCCGTTCGACCCTCGATATTGTGACTCATACATGGAGTTAAGGTGTCTGTCACTGAAGTGAATACTAATTTCGCTCTCTGAACACAAAGTCATATTTTCAAAACGGCCGGTTACCGTCTCCGAACGTGTGGCAATTGATAAAGTGTTTGACTCTATACTAATGGACAACGTTCTACTACGGTTTGACGGTCTGCTTTAACATTCAAACCGCGAATTGAGGCATCTATTGCCAATAATATACACCGGGTTTACGCCAGGAATCCTGGTTTAACTCTTGAATACACAGGATGTGTAATGCTATTGACTTAGCTGTTCGAATATCACAGATGGGGGTAACGTTCGCGAACGGTATCACCTTCGATGTTCTAATTCATAAACGATGTTATGGTGTTCGTCACTGAAATGATTACTAACTTCTTTCTCTGAACACGATTCAGTACTCTCGACAAGGCAGGTTAGTTTTTCCGAAGGTATGTATATGGGTGAAGTTTTTGACTTTATACAAATTGGCAATGTTCTCAATCTGCGTGACACTCTATTTTAATATTGAAACCGTGGTTTAAGGTGTCTGTTGCCAATACTGTTCAGCGGATTTACACCCAAAATACCTGGTTTAACTCTCCGAATCAAAGGATAGGCGAAGCGATTGGCATAGCCCTTCAACTCTCATAGAAGTCGGTCACGTTCTTTACGGTTTAACTCTCGATTTTCTTATTCGAAATTGAAATTAGGGCCCACTAAATGTTTCTAATGCGTTTCCATAAACACGTAGCTATACTCTCGACAGGGCGGGATAGCTTCTCCGTCGGTAAGGCATTCGGTGAAAGGTTTGACTTTATAAAAATTAATAACGTTCCCAAACGGTTTGACTCTCTATTTTAATATTCAAACCGAGAATTAAGGTGACCACTACCGATATTGTTCCGTGGATTTATTCCCGGAATACCTTCTTTGACTTTCGGATTCGGACGGTGGGTGAAGCTATTGACTTAGCCGTTCGTCTCTCACTGAAGGTGGCAACGTTCACGAGCGGTTTGACCTTCGACATCTAAATTCATACATGAGGTTACGGTGCCCGTCACTGAAATGAATACTAACTTCATTCTCTGAACACGATTCTATACTCCCGACAAGGCAGGTTAGTTTCTCCGAAGGTAAGTATATCGGTAAATTGTTTGACTTTATAGAAATTGGCAATGTTCTCAAACGGTTTGGCGCTTTACATTTTTATTCAAACCATGGATTAATGTGTCTATTGGGAATACATTTCAGAGGAATTACTCCAGACGTTCCTCGTTTGTCTCTCGCAATTACTGGAAAGGAGAAGCAATTGAATCAGCCGTTTGACTCTCAAAGAATGTGGTATATTTCTCGAACTGCCTGACACTAGAACTTCCAATTCATACATAAATTAAGTTGCCCGTCAATAAATTGCATACTAATTTGTGTGTGTGATCACAAAGTTATACTCGTAACATAGCGGGGAAATTTCGCAGATGGAAAGGGCTTCGGTAAAACGCTTGGATTCATAACAATTGATAACGGTCTCAGACAGTCTGACGCTATACTCCAATATTCAAACCGTGAATTAAGGCGTTAATAGCAAATACTGTCCAGCAGGATCACTCCCCGAATACCTGGTTTAACTTTAGGAATCACATGACAGCAGAAGGAAATATGTTAGCCGTTCGACTCTCTGCGGTCGTGGTGAAGTTCTGGAACGGTTTGACGCTTGATCTCCTAATTCAGACACAAAATAATGATAGCCGCTTCTGAAATATATACCAATGTGTTTCTCTGGACACGAAGGTATACTCTCGATAAAGCGGGATACGTTCTCGGAAGGTAACGTATTCTGTAAAAAAAAAATGACTTTAGAACATTTGGTAATGTTCTCCGTCGGTCTGACTCCCTACTCTAATGCTCATGCAGCGGACTTAGGTGTCTATTGCCAATGCTGTTGAGCGTATGTGCTCCTAGTGTGCCTTGTTTGAGTCGCGGCATCCATGAATTGGTGAATATGTTGACTTAGCTGTGCGACTCCCAAGGATGTTGGTCACGTTCACGAACCGTTTGTTCTTCGATCTTCTGTTTCATAAATAAAATTAAGTTTCCCGTCACTAAAATTAATAATGTTTTGCTTCACTGACGATGAAGTTACACTCTCGATACAGCGGATTAACTTCTCGGACGGAACAGCCATTGGTGAAAAATGAGACCCAATAGCGATAGGTAAATTTGTAGAACTGTGTGACTCTGTACTTTACTATTTATACCGGAAGAAGGGTTTTGATGCCGATACTGTACAGCGGATTTACTCCCAGAATCACAGGATAGGTGAAGCTATAGACATAGCCGTTCGTCGCTCACAGAAAGGTGGCAACATTCGTGAACGGTTTGACAATTGATCTTCTAATTCATACATGAAAGTAAGATGCTCGTCACTAAAATGTACATTACTTTGCATCCCTGAACACGAAGTTATACTCTATATACAGCGCAATAGCTTCTCGGAAGTTAAAGCCATTGTCTATAAGTTTGACACTACAACTGTACGTAACGTCCTTCCACGGTTTGACTCTCCACTTTATTATTCATGCCACGATGTGAGAGGCCTGTTGCCAACACAGTTCAGCGTATTTGTTCCCGGAATACATCGTTTGACTCACTGTATCACTGGACAGGTGACGCTATTGACTTAGCCGTTCGTATCTCAGAGATGGTGACATCGTTCTCAAACGGCTTGACAATCTATGTTCTAATTCACAAATGATATAAAGATGCCCGTCATAAAATGTATAATAATTTGCTCCTTTGACACGAATATATTCTCCTGACGCAGCTGGTTAGTTTCACGGATGCAAGGCCTTCGGTCAAAAGTTTGACTCTATACAAATACGTAACGCTTATTCACGGTTTGACTTTCTGGTTTATTATTCACAGCGAGAATTAAGGTGTCTATGCCAAAACTTTTTCGCGTATTTACTCCAGGAATACACGGCTTAACTCCGGCAATCACAAGATAGGTCAGATATTGACTTACATGTGCGACTTTTACGGAAGGTGTGATCGTTCTTCAACGGTTATACTGTCGATTTTGCTATTCATAAATGATGGAAAGCTGTCGTCTGCTATAATGTCTCCTAATTTGTTTCCGGAGCACTAAGCATGGCACTCGACACAACGGGTAATGTTCTAGGAAGATAATGTATTCGGTAAGAAGTATAACTCTATACCTGAGGTAACGTTCACAAACCCTTTTGCGCTCTGATTTAAAATTCATACCGTGATTTAAAGTGTATATTGCCAATTATTTTCAGCTTATTTACTTTTGGAATTCCTGATTTTCATCTCGGAATCACAGGACAGCTGCGGCAATTTACTTAGATGTGTGAATTTTACATAAGGTGACAAGTTCTCGAACGGTTTGCCCCGCGATATTCCAATTCATGCATGAAATTAAGGTCAAAGTCACTAAAATGTTGACTAATTTGATCCTCTGAACACGAAGATATACTTTCGAGGATGAGGTTTAGCATCTCCGAAGGTAAGGCTATCTGCAAAATGTTTATCATTATACAAATAGGTAACGTCTCACTATGGTTTGTCGATCTGCTTTAATATTCAAAACGTGAAATAGTGTTTCTATTGCCAATGCTGATCAGCAGATTTACACCAGGAATACCTGGGATGAATCTCGGTAACACAGGATATGTGAAGCTATTCCCTTAGGTTTTCGAATGTCATAGAAGGTGATAACAATCTGTAACGACCTGAAACGGTTTGACAAACTATTTTAATATTCAAACCGTGAATTAAGGTGTCTATTGCTAATACTTTTGAGCGGATTAACTGCGGTAATACCAGGTTTGACTCTCTGAATCACAGGATAGGTGAAGCTATTAACGCAGCCGTTCATGACTCAAAGAAGTTGGTAAAGTTCTCGAACGGTTTGACACTTGATCCTCTAACTCATACGTGAAATTCAAGTGCCCATTACTAAAGTGTATCATAACATGTATCTCTGGTTGAGTAGTAATACTCTCGATACCACGGATTGGGTACTCGGAGGCTAAGGCCTTCGGTAAAACATTTGATATTATACCAATATGTAACGGTCAACAATGGTGTGACTGTGTGCTTTAATATTCAAACCGTGAGTTAAGGTAACAACTGCCAATATTGATTAGCGGATTTATGCCAGGAATACGAGGTTTGATTCTCCGAATCACAGTATAGGTGAAGCTATTGACTTATCCGTACGACTCTCATAGAGGATGGGAACGTTCTCAAATGGTTTGACGCTCTACGTCAATATGCAAACCGTGAATTTAGGTGTCTATTTCCAATACTGCGGAGAGCATTTACGCCCGGAATATCTGATTCAGCATTCGGAATCACAGGATGCGCGTAGCAATGGCCTTAGCCATGCGACTCTCAAAAGAGATGGCAGCGTTCTCGATAGGTTAGACACTTGATCTTCTAATTCATGTACGAGAATAAGGCTCCCGTCTCTTAAATGAATACTAATTTCTTTTTGTGAACACGAAGATATACTATCGAAGCAGCGGGTCAGATTCTCGGTTTTAAGGCCTTCGGTAAGATGTTTGTGTTTGTAGCAACTGGCATCGGTCTCAATCGTTTTGACCATCAACATCAGTATCAAACCGTGACTTATATTGTCCATTGCCAATACCGTTCTGCAGATTTACTCCTCGAATACCTGTTTTAACTTCCGCAATCATAGGATAGCAGAAACTATTAGCCGTTCAATTTCAGAGAACATGATAAAGCTCTGGAACGGTATGACCCTCTATCTTCATATTCATACATGAAATTAAGGCGCGCGTCACCAAATTAAATAATAATCTTTTACTCTCAACACAAAGCAGGACACTTCCTGCAGCCGGTTATGTTCATGGAAGTTAAGGTAGTCTGTAAAAAGAATGACCTTTCACCAACATGCAATTGTCACCTACGGTTTGACTCTCTACTTTAGTATTCATGCCGTGAGTTAAGACGTCTTCTGGCAATACTGAAGGTGGTAATGTTCTGGACCTGCTTGACCTTCGATCTTCTAATTCATACGCGAAGATAAGTTGCCCATCACTGTAATGAATACTAATTTAATTTTCTGAGCACTAAGTAATACTCTCGATACAGCTGGTTAAGCTTTCCGCGTGTAAGGTCTCCAGTAAAGCGTTTGACTTCATACGAATTGCCAACACACTGAAACAGTTTGACGCTCTACGTTAATATTCGAACAGTAAATTGAGGTGCCTGTTACCAATACAGTTCAGCAGATGTACCTCCGGAATACCTGGCTTTACTCATGGAATCACATGATAGGTGAATTTCTACTAAGCTGTTCGTATCTCACAGAAGGTGTTTATGATCTTGATAGGGTTGACTATCGATCTTCCAATTCATTCATGAAATTAATGTGCCCGGCAATACCATGTATACTCATTTGTTCCTCTGAACACCTTGTTTTACTCTNGTTCCTCTGAGCACTTTGTTGTACTCTCGATAGAGCGAGTTTGGTTCTCGGATGGTAAGGCCATCGGTAAAAAGTTAGTCGCCATACAAATTGGTAACGTTGTATATCTGTCTCTCTCTCTAGCTTAATATTTATACCGTGGAACAGGGTGTCTCTTGCCAATATTCTAAAGCCGATATACTACTGGGATACTTTGTTTGACCCTCCGAATCATAAAACATGTGAAGCTATTGACTTTGCCGTTCTATCCTCAAAGAAGGATATGATGATCACAAATATCATCAGTATGATGATCACAAAGGGTTTGTCACTCGAACTTCTAAATCATACTTGAAATTAAGCTGCTTGTCATTAAAACGTATAACAATATGATCATCTGAACTCCATGATATACTCTCGGTACAGCGCGTAAGGCATTCGGAGGGTAATGTCTTCGGTGAAGCGTTTGACTCTATACGAATTGGAAACGTTCTCCAACTGTTTGACGCTCGATCTTCTCATTCGTTCACGATATTAAGTTGCCCCCCACTAAAGTGTACAGTTATTTGTGTCTCTGAACACGAAGTTATACTCTCGATACTCTGCGATAATATCTGGTATGGTAAGGTCTTCGGTATACAATATGACGTTGTACGAATTGGTAACGTTCTCAAACGGTTTGGATCCTTACACTTAATATTCTTACCGTGATATAATGTTTCAATTGCCAATAACGTTGAGCGGATTTACTCCTGGAATACGAGGCTTGACCCTCTGAATGACAGCTTCAGTTCATGTTATTGACTCAGCCGTTCCGCTCTCAAAATGGTGTTGACGATCCCGATCCGTTTGCCACTGGATCTCCAAATTCATACATGAAATTATGGTGACTGTCACTAAAATGTATACCAGTTGGCTTTCCTGAAAACGATGTTATACTCACCATACGGCGGGTTAACTTCACGGAAGGTAAGGCCTTCGGTAAAGGGATTGACTCAGTACCAATTCCTAAAGTTCTACAGCGGTTTGACTCTGGAGCTAAATATTCATACCGTGAAATATGGTGCATAAGGCCAATACTCTACGGCGGATTTACTCTCGGCATAGCAGGTTTGACTCCCGGAATCCCAGAATACGTGAAGATATTGACCTAGCCGTTCGACGCTCAAAGAAGGTGGTAACGCTCTAGAAGTATTTGACTCTCGATCATCCTATTGATAGATGAAATTGAATTGCTCGTCTTATGGAGGATAAGGTCTTCGGTAAATCATTTGACATTATTGCAATTTGTATGGTTCTCAACCGGACTGACGCTCTACTTTAACATTCAAACCGTGAATTGAGATGTAAATCGCCAAGACTGTTCAGCGGATTGATACCAGGAATACCTGGTTTGACCTTCGGAATCACTGGATACGTGAAGGTATTGACTTAGCCGTTCGTCACTCGCAGTCGGTGGTATTGTTCTCGATCTGTATGACGCTCCATCTTCTAATTCATACATGAAATCAAGGTGCCCGTGACTGAAATAAATACTGATCTCCTTTCCTGATTATGAACTTATACTCTCAATGAAGCCGTAGTGGTTCGCAGAGGGTATGGCCTTCGGTGAAACGATTGACGTTATACAAATTGGTAACGCTCTCAAACGGTATGACGCTCCGCTTTAATATTCAAACCCTGAATTATGGTGTCTATTGCCAATACTGTTCAGAGGACTAACTGGCAGAATACCTGGTTTGACTCTACGCGTCACAGGATACATGAAGCTATTGACTCAGCAGTTCGTCTCTCACAGAAGGTGGCATCGTTCTCGAGCGGTTTGACTCTCAATCACCTAATTCGTATTTGAAAATATGGTGTGCTTCTGCGATAATGCCTACTCATTTGTTTCCGTGAGCACCAAGCATGATACTGGCTACAGCGTGTTAGGTTTTGGGAAGGGTATGCTTTCGGTAATAAGAATGACTTTAAACTAATTGGTAATATTCTCCGACGATTTGACCATCTGCTTTAATATATATATCGTGAATTAAATGGCCTATTGCCAATACATTACAGCAAGTTGACATCTGGAATACTTGATTTGACCCTCGGAATGACACGACAGGTGTTTTCATTGATTTAGCAGTTGGAGTCTCGAAGAATGTGGTAACGTTCTCGCAACGTTAGTCTCTCGATCGTCCTAATCATACATGAAATTAAGGTGTCCGTGTGCCAAAATGACTACTAATTTTTTCCGATGAACACTAAACTAGCCAATCACTACAGGGCTTCTCGGAAGGTAAGGTCGTCGGTAAACAGTTTGACTCTATGCCAATTCGTAATATTCTACAACAGTTTGACTCTGCACTGTATTTATACCCGGAGGTATGGTGTAAAAATCCAATACTATGAAACGGACGTACTTCTGGAGTGCCTGGTTTGACTTGCGGAATCATAGTACGGGGGTAAATGTACTGTACAGTATTCGCAATAGACACCTTAGTTCACGGCTTCAATATTAAAGTAGAGCGTCAAACCGATTGAGAGCGTTACCAGGTGAATAAACTCAGACGTATTATTGATGACCTTACCGTCCGAAAATGTGTGCAGAGGAACAAAAGAGTATACATTTTAGTTCCGGGCACCCTAAATTCATGAATAAAAGAGAAGATCGATTGTCAAACCGTTCCAGACCGTTGCCACCTTATTTGAGAATCGGACGGCTAAGTCAATTTCAACACCTATCCTGTGATTCCGAAAGTCACTCCAGGTATACCGGGAGTAAATCTGCTGATCAGTATTGGCATTAGACACCATATCTCACGGCATGAACATTAAACTAGAGCGCCAAACCATTTGAGAACGTTACCAATTTCAATCGAGCCAAACATTTTACCGACAGCCTGACCTGCCGTGAATCTAACCTGCTGTATCGATAGCATATCGTCGTGTTCAATAGAACAAATTACTATAAATCTTAGCTGCTGGCACTGGAATTTCACGAATAAGTTCGGAGGTCGACGGTCAAACCTTTCGAGAACTTTACCACCCTCTTTGATGTTCGAACGGCTATGTCAATAGCTCCACCTCGCCTGTTACACCGAGAATCACATCAGGTAATATGGGAGTAAGTCCGCTAATGTGAATTGGCTATTAACAACATAATTGACGGTATGTACATTAATGTAGGTAGTCAAACCTGCGGAGATATTTTCCAATTCGAATGAAGTTCATTCTTTTACGGAATACAAAACCTTAGGAGAACCTAACCCGCTCTAGCATGTGCCTTGCCTCATGTTCACAGACACAACTTAGTTGAAATTTTAGCAGACCGGCACGTTATTTTCATGTCGGAGTAGCAAAATGGGGAGTCAAACCGTTGGAGAACGTTACCATCACCTTTGAGAGTCGAACATCTCAGCCAATAGCTTCACCTTTCCTGTGATTTCGAGAGTCAAAGCTGGTATTCCAGGAGTTAATCTGCTGAACAGTATAATCAACAGAAACATTAATTCACGGTATGATTATTGAAGAAGAGGATTGACCCGTTTGAGAACGTCACCAATTGGTACAACGTCTTACTCTTTACCGACGACCTTGCAATTCGAGAACCTAACCCACCGTAACGAGAGGATAACCTTGTGTTCAGCGATACAAATAACTATACATTTTTGTGAGGAGCACCTTAATTTCATGTATGCGTAACAAGATCGAGAGTCAAACCGTTGGAGAGCGATACCAATTGTCATAGAGTCATACTCTTCACCGAAGGCCTTATCTTTACGAGAAACTGTCCTCCTGTTTCAGAGAGTGCATCCTCCTGATCAGAGAAACAATTATGTACACATTTTAGTGACGGTCAACATAGGTTCATGTGTGATGTAGGAGATCGAGTGTCAATACTTTCGAGGACGTTAACACCTACTTTGAAGGACGATCCACAAAGTCAGTTGCTTCACCTGTCCTGTGATTACGAGAGTCAAACCTGATTTTCCGAGAGTAAATACGCTGTACAGTATAAGCAATAGACACCTGAGTTGACGGTTTGATTATTAACACTATTCCTACCGACATTTCACGTTTACCCATTCCTACCGCGGCACGTCAAATGAGCGGCCTTTCACAACTTATAATTTTCAATATTGACTGCAGACCAATAGCCAGTTTACCAGTATAAAAATATATTTTCTTTTATTCAAGGGTACATAATCTACATTTTGTTCTTTTTCGTTGCATTTTTCCAAATGGGCTTCTCAACTGTACATTTTCCGCATACGTACTTTTTACATTATAGACAGATTTTGTACGCCTTATTATGTTTACAATACCTTATCTGACATGTTTTCCGTTCACGGGAACCTGTATTTGTACTTGCGATGGGTTTTGGTTGATTTTCATCGCCGACATCTTATTGGTATTCGACGGCAAGTTCTTCTGCCAATTGGAATAGAAATTCCTCTCTTGTAATTTCTCCTCCCGTAGTTTCTTTATATAACACCCATGCATATATCCCGGCTAAATCCAAGATATTAAAAAATACTTGCAAAGGCCATATCCAAGATTTAGATTTTACCGAATAATTTCTGGCCATTTGATCGGTCACATCTACGCCTAATTTGGTGCTATTATACAATTGTATTGTCTCCAGTATTCGGGTGTCATATTATTCAACTTCTATGGAGTTGTGCATTGAACTGAGAATTTGATCATCCTTTCTTGCTTTGGCTTTGTAAATTGTCAACATGCAATTAATTCAGCGATAGAGTTTGATTAAGAAAAGAGCCATGTCGTCGTTTTTCAGTTTTGCCAGTCCTGGTAGCTCTCTTCTATTCGCTCTAATTGTCGCAACAATCGTAGTTTTTTTTTACTGAATGTTTTGTTGCTAAAGGTTGGCTTGTAAAAAAGTTGTCTGTGGTTATATTCTTTCCATATCCTAAATACGGTTCTCCTAATTTCATAGTGACAAACTCACCAAGACGAACTGAGGGTTCTCTGCTTTCATCTTTTCCCAAATATGGAAAGCAGTTTATTATACATTTGCTACGTACAACGGATACTAACCAAAATTTTAGACTAAATTTGTCCGGTTTATTGGACATGTATTGAGTGAATCTACACATGGCTTTCGTTGGAAACAATTGTTCGTCATTAGTAATATATGGACCTGGTATATAACAATTTTGACTGATGTCAGTAAACTTGTACCAAATTTCGGAAATCATACCGAATTTATCGGTTTATAATCGGTGGCTTCGTTGATTTTTGTCGACAAATCGAATAAATTTCATAATCTCCGTAAAGTCATATCTACTCATAGTATTTGAGAAAAAAAGCGGGCCCCACTTTCTATTCCATGGAACAGTTATATCTATATTCTTAGCCTCATTTGCGCCGCGTGCATACATAATTGAAAAGAATGCATATAACTTTGCAGTAGATAGTTCCCATTTATATCCCAACACTCCAAATGCCTCTGTCTCTGTGCACTTTCTTATATGTTCGATTATATTCGTATAAATTATCACAGAAAATGCCGTCCTAACTTC
>NIJG01000244.1:245948-256439 GCA_002201625.1 Euglossa dilemma
ATATTCGTGTAGGGTTAAATGTATTACAAAATGCCATACACTTTGCAAAACTGACCCGCTGTATCGAGAGTATTACACCACGTTCAGACGTATAAACTAGTACACGATTTAGTGACGAGCCCCATAGACTCAGGTACGAACTAGAAGATCGAGCGTCGAATCTTTCGAGATCGTGGGAGTCGAAAGTCTACGTCAATAGCTTCACACATACTGTGATTTCTAGATTTAAACCAGGCATTCCGGTAGTAAATCCGCTGAACACAATTCGCAATAGATACCTTAATTCATGATATGAATATTAAATTGAACGTCGAACGATTTATGAATGTTGCCAATTGTTATAATGTCAAACGTTTTACAGGAGGCCGTACCTTCCGCGAACCTCACCCGCTTCATCGAGAGTATAACTACGTGTTCAGAGAAACACTTTAGTACACCTTTTAGTAACGGGCACCGTAATTTCATGTATCAATAGGATGATTAGGGTCAAACTGTCCGCGAACGATACAACCTTCTTCGAGAATCGTACAGCTAACGTAATAGCTTCACTTATCCCGTTATTCTGAGAGACGAACCAGGTAATCCGCGACTATGATCGCTGTACAGAACTGGTATTGGACACGATATTTCACGGTATAAATATTAATGCACAGAGTCAAACCGGTGTAGAACGTTACCTATTGCAATACAATCATCGTCTATACCGAAGACTTCCGTGAAGCTAACGCGTACTACCAATAGTATAACATCGTGTTCTGAGAAGCAAATTGGTATACATTTCAGTGACGGGCTCCTTAATTTCATGTATCAAATATAGAGATCGAAGGTCAGACAGTTCGGGAATGCTGCCACCTTCTTTGACTATCGATCGGCTAAGTCAATAGCGACACATATACTGTGATTCCGAAAGCCAAACCAGGCATCCGAGAGTAAGGCCGCTGAAGTGTATTGTCAATTGACACCTTACTTCACGGCATGAATATTAAGGTAGAAGTTCAATCCGGTTTGGTGCCAAACCAATGGATTACGTACTCACAGTATTTAACATTCGCAAAGGTAAGTCAACAGCATGATCCATCCTGTCATGCTCAGAGTCAAACATGTTACTATACACTTTTGTGACGAGCACCTTAATTTCATGTATGAATCAGGTGATCGAGTGTCAAACCGATCGAGAGCGTTACCTCCATCCTTCAGAATCGAACGGCCAAGTGAATTGCTTCATCCTATCCCGATATTCCGGGAGTAAAACTAGGTATTTCGGGCGTAAACACGCAGAACCGTGTTGGCATTAGGCACTTTAATTCACGGTTTGAATATGAAAGCAGACCGTCAACCCGTTGTAGATCGCCACTTATGGGTTTAGAGTCAAACCTTTTACCGAAAGCCATTCCTTCCTAGAAGCTAACATGCCGTATCGAGAGTATAACTTCGTGTTTAGAGGAACACACTGCTATACATTTTAGTGGCGGCACCATAATTTCCTTCATGAATTAGATAATCGTAGGTCAAACATTTTGAGAATGCTACTACCCACTTTGAGATTCAAAAGGCTAAGCCAATAGCTTCACCTATCCTGTGAATCCAAGAGGTAAACCACGTATTCCGGGAGAACATCCGCTGAGCAGGATTGGCAATTGACACCTGAAATCACTGTTCGAATATTAAAGTAGAGCATCAGACCGTTGTAGAAGTTTACCTGTTTGTATAGATTCAAACACTTCATCGAAAGGCTTACCTCTGGGGCAGCTAACCCGTCGAATCGAGAGTATAACTTCGTGCTCAGGGATGCACACTGTTACACGCATTATCGGCGGCCATCTTCGTTTCACGTACGATTTAGATGATCGAGGGTCAATCCGTTCGGATATGTTACAACTATCTTTGAGAGTCGAACGGGTAAGTCAATAGTTTCACGTATCCTGCGATTTGAAGAGCCAAACCAGGTATTCAAGGAGTAAATCCGCTGTACAATAATGGCAATAGATACCCTAATTCGCGAAGTGAATATTGATATGGAGAGTCAGACCGTGTGAGAAAGATACAAATTGCTACAAAGTCAATCGTTTCACCGAATGCCTTGCAGTCCGAGAAGATAAACCGCAGTATCGAGAGTATAGGTACGTCTATAGGGAAACAAATTATTAAACATTTTAGTGGCGGGGACCGTAATTTCATTATGAATAAGGGGATCGATAGTTAGACCGTTCGACATCGTTACCACATTCATGGAGAGTCGCATAGCTAAGGCAATTGTTTCACATACCCAGTGATTCCGAGAGTCAAACAAGTCATTACTGGAGTAAATCCGCTGAATTATATAGGCAATTGACTCCATAATTCACGGTATGAATATTTAGGTAGAAAGTCAGCCTGTCGATTACCATTATTAATTGGTATAGGGGCACTCTTTTTGCCGAAGGGCTTACCTTCCGAGAATGTAACTCGCTGCATCGAGATAATAATTTCGAGACATCGGAAACCAATTAGTATACATTTGAGTGACTTGCGCCGTAATTTCGTGTACGAATTTGAAGAGCGAGGTTCAAGCCGATCCACAACGTTACCACCTTCATGGAGAACCGAACTTCGAGATCAACAGCTACAAGCTAGAAGTTCGAGGATCAAGTCGCTCGAGAACGTTACCGCCTTCCGTGATAGACGAACATCTAAGTCAATAGCTTCACCTATCCGGAGATTCCGAGTGTCAAACCGGGTATTCCGGGGGTAAATCTGCAGGACCGTATTGGAAATAGGCACCCTAATTCACGGTTTGAATATTAAAGCGGAACGTCCAGCGGTTGTAGAACGTTACGAATTGGATTAAAGCCAAACGATTGAGTACAGGCCTTACCTCCCGCGAATAGCACCCACATTATCGAGAACAGAACTTCGTGTTCACAGAAAGGAAATAGTATTCATTTTAGAGACGAACATCTTGACTTCATGTATGAGTTAGTGAATCGTGTGTCGAACCGTTCAGGAACGTTACCACTTTCTGTGTGAGACGAACGGCTATGTCAATAGCTTCACACATCCTGTCTTTTAGAGAGACAAACCAAGTATTCCGGGAGTAAATGCGCTGTACAGTATCGGCGCTAAAAATCCTATTTCCCGTTATAGATATTAGAGTACAGTGCCACACAGTTGTGCATCGTTCCCTATTGGTATAGAGTCATACATTCTACCGAAGGCATTAGCTTCCGAGAAGCTGATCCGATGCATCGAGTGTATAACTTCGCCATCAGAGAGACAAAGTATTACACATCTTAGTGTCGTGCACATTAGATTCATGTAAGAATTACTGGACCGTGGGTCGAATTGATCCCGAACGTTGCCACCAGCCTTGTGAGTCGGCGGCTAAGTCAATAGCCTCACCAATCGCATGATTCTGAGTGCCAAATTAGGTAATCCTGGAGCAAATCCCCTGAGCCGTATTGGCAGTAGACACCTTACTACACGGTTTGAATATTAAAGCAGACCGTCAAACCGGTGTTGATCGTTAGCAATTGCTATAAAGTCAAACGTCTTACCGTAGAAATTATCCCCCGAGCAGCTAACCCGCCGTATCGAGGGTACAAATTCGTATTTAGAGAAGCACATCAGCATACATTTTAGTATCCGCTCCATCAATTCATGTATGAATTAGAATATAGGTAGTCAAACCGTTCAAGAACGTTACCAACCTCTTTCAGAGTAGGACAGCTAGTTCAATAGCTTCACCAATCGAGTGAATCTGAGTGCCAAATTAGGTAATCCAGGAGCAAATTCCCTAAACAGTATTGGCAATAGACACTTTAATACACGGTTTGAATATTAAAGCATCCTCTTAAGCCGATGCAGATTGTTAGCAATTGCAACAAAGTCATCCGTCTTAACGAAGACCTTGTCCCTCGAAAAACTAACCACCTGCATCGAGAGTATAACTTCGTGTTCAGGAACGGTAATTAGTATACAATTCAGAAACGGGCACTTTATCTCGTGTATGAATTAGAAGGTCGAGGGTCAAACTGTTCGAGGATGTTACCACCTTCTGAGAGACGGATGGCAAAGTCAATTGCTTCACCTATTCAGTGATTATGAGAGTCAAACCTGGTATTCGTGGACTAAATGCGCTGTATTGGGAGAAGATACCTTAATTCGCGGAGTGAATATTATCATCGAGCTCCACACCGTGAGGGAACGTTTTAATTGCTATGAAGCCAATCGTTTTACCGAATTCCATTCCATTCGAGAAGCTATCCCGCCGTTTCGAGAGTATAGCTACGTGATATTGGAAACTCATCAGTATACAATTTAGTGACGTCTCCTTAAATTCATGTGTGAATTAGAAGGTCAAATGTAACACAGATCGAGACCGTTACCACCTTCTATGATATTCGGTGACCTAAGGGAATAGCTTCACATATCCTGTGTTTCTGAGAGTCATACCATGTATTCCTGGAGTAAATGCACTGAACAGTGTTGACAATAGACACCTTAATTCGCAGTATAAATAAGAAAGTCCACAGTCGAACCGTGGACGATAACTAATAGTTCATACGAATTTATTCTCTTTACCGAATATCTTATCTTCCGAAACACTAACAGGCTGTAGCGTGTGTCTTGCTTAATGTTCACGGAAACAAATTAATAGACATGCTAGCAGACGAGCACCACATTGTTATGTATAGATATCAAAATCGAGAGACACGCCGTTAGAGAATGGTACCAACTTCTTTGTGAGTCGAAACGCTAAGACAACAGCTTTACCGATCCTGTGATTTCGAGCGTCACACCAGGAATTCCAGGATTAAATCCGCTGAATATTATTGGTATTAGACACCTGAATACGCGGTATAAATATTAAAATAGATGGTGAATCTGTCGAGGAACATTACCAATTGGTATAGAGTCACTCTTTTTATCAAATACATAACCATCCATGAACCTAACGCGCTGTAGCGAGTGGCATGCTCAGTGCTCACGAAAACAAATATGCAGGCATTATAGCAGAAGTACACATTATTTTCAAATGTGAATGAGTAGATCGAGTGTCAAACGGTTCCAGACCGCTATCACCTTCTTTGAGATTCGAACGGGTAAGTCAATAGCTTCATATATCCTGTGACTCCTAAAGTCAAACGTGACCATCTGGGAGTAAATACGCTGCACAGCATTGGCAAGAGTTACTTTAGTTCACGGTGTGCATATTAAAGTGGTGCGTCATACCGTTTGAGAGCGTTACCAATTGGTATAACGCTATTCACTTTACCACATGCCTTACCTTCCGAGAAACTAACACGCTGTATCGAGAGTATAACTTGGTGATCAGATATACAAATTAGTACTCATTTTGATGGCGGGCACCATAACTTCGTATATGAATTGGGAGAGCGGTGTGTCCAACCGTTCAAGAACGTTAACCCTCCCTTTGAGTATCCAACGGCTACGTCAACAGCTTCGTCTATCCTATGATTCCGACTGTGAAATGCGTTATTCCGGGTAAAAATCTGATGAACAGTATTGGCATTAGACACACTGTTTCGCGGTGTTGATATTAAAGTAGATGGAAAAACCGTAGGAGAACAATACCAATATGTATGATGCCAAACTTTTTACCGGACACCTTACTTCCTGCGAACATAACCCGCTGTGTAGAGGGTATAACTTCGGGTTCGGAGAAAGAAATTAGTATACATTTTAATAACGGGAACCGTAATTTCTTGTATGAATTGGAAGTTCGAGTGTCAATCCATTCGAGAACGATATCACCCTCTTTGAGAGTCGAGCGGCTTAGTCAGTAGGTACAACTGTCATGAGGTTCCGAGGGCCAGACCAGGTATGCCGGATGTTAATCCACAGTGCAGTATTAACAATAGACACCTTCATTCAGGGTATGAATATTACAGTGGAGCTTCAAACGGATTGGGATCGTTACAAATTCGTATAAAGTCAGACGCTCTACCGAATACCTTACGCGCCGAGAATCTATCCCGCTGTATCGAGAGTATGACTTCGTATTCAGAGAAGTAAATTATTATACATTTCAGCGCCGGGCACCTTAATTTCATGTGTCAATTAGAAGATCGAGAGGCAAACTGTTCCATAACGTTACCACTCTCCTTAAGATTGGAACGGCTATGTCGATAGCTTCACCTATCATGTGAAAAAAAAAACCAGGTATTCCGGGAGTGAATCCGGTGTACAATTTTGCAATATACACCTTAATGCCCGATATGAGTATTAAAGCAATGCGTCAACCCGTCGGAGAAATTTACATGTTCGTATAAAATCATTCTTCTTACCGAACACATTACCTTAAGGGAACCTAATCCGCTGTTGCGAGTGTCCAACTTATTGTTCGCGGCAACAAATTAGTAGAAACTTTTACTGTCGTACAGCATATTCTCATGTATTAATGTCGAAACCGTGAATCAAACCGTTAGTGGACGATTCCACCTTCACTGGGAGTCGAACGACTAAGTCAATAGATTTAACTATCCTGTGATTCCGATCTTCAAACCATGAGCTCCGGGTGTAAATACGATGAACAGTTATGGCAATAGGCACCTTAATTCACGGTATGAATGATAAAGTAGAGAGATAAACTGTTGCAGATTATTACCTATTCCTATACAGTCAAACATTATGTTGAAAGCCCTACCTTCCGAAAACCATACTCGCTGTATCGAAAGCATAACTTCGTGAACAGAGAAACAAATTATTATACATTTTATTGTCGGGCGCCATAATGTTATGTATTAATTAGAAGGTCGACGATCGAACCGTTCGAGAACGTTACCACCCTCTGTGTGGTTCGAACGACTAAGTCAATAGCTTCACGTATCCTGTGATTCCGTGGGCCGAGCCTGGTATTCCGGGAGTTAGCGCGCTGAACATAATTGGCAAATGACGCTTAATTCTCCGTATAAATAAGAATGAAAAGTGTGAAACCGTGGAAGTACAATAAAAATTCATAGAAATTCAAACCTTTTAAGGAGGCCTTTACCTTCCGAGAACACATCCGGCTGTGGCGATTGGTTTGCTTCGTGTCTACCTCGACAAGTTAGTAGACATTATAGCAGTTGTACATCTTATGTTTACATATGACTCCGAAGATCGAAAGGCAAAGCTGTCAAGATCGTTACCACTTCCTTTGAGAATCGCTCATCTAGGGAAATAGCAACACCTACCCTGTGATACCGAGAACCAAATCAGGTATTCCGGGAGTAATTCCGCTGTACAGTATTGGCAATGGACAGCCTAGTTCACGGTACACATATTAACGTACAGAATCAAACCGTTGCAGAACGTTACTAATTGGTAGATTGTCAAACATTTAACCGAACGCCTCACAATCCGAGAACCAAACATCCTGTATCGAGAGTGTAACATCGTGTGCAGTGAAACAAATTTGTATACTTTTCAGTGACGGACACCATTGTTTCGTGTACGAATTAGAAGATCGACAGGCAAATTGCCCGACATCGTTACAAGTACCCTTGGGAGTCGCACAGCTATGTAAATAGCGTCACCTATCCTGTGTTACCGAAAGTCAAATGAGATATACCGGGATCGAATCCACTGAACATTATTGGCAATAGACACCTTAATTCTCGACATGAACATTAATGTTGACAGAAAAACCGTCGGAATTACGTATTGGACTAACATAATTCCTGTAACGGAAACCTTACCTTTTTTTAGAATAACCGGCTGTAGCGAGTGTCTTGCTTAGAGCTCTCGGGAACAAGTTAGTAGACATGTTAGAAGACGCACACTTTAATTTCATGTATTAGTAGTAACTATCTCGCTGTATCGAGAGCATACCTTCGTGATCAGATATACAAATTAGAATACATTTAGTGGCGGACACCCTATCTTAGTGTAGGAATTAGAAGGTTTACTGTCAAAACCGTACGAGGTCGTTACCACCTACTATGAGAGGCGAACGGCTAAGTCAATAGTGTTACCTGTCCAGTGATACTGTGTGTCAAAACTGGGATACCGAGAGTAAATTCGCTGAACAGTTTTGGCAATAGACAGCTTACTTCACGGTATGAATATTAAAGCATATTATCAAACTGTTGTAGAGCTTTACCTGTTCATATAGAGTCAAACCGTTTACCGAAGACCTNAGTCTAGCGGCTGAGTCAATAGCTTCACCTTTATTTGTGACTCCAATAGATTAGCCCGGTACTCCAGGAGTAAATCCGCTGATCAGAATTGACAATAGACACTTTAATACACGGTTTGCATATTAAGGTAGAGCCACATACCGTTTGAAATCGTTACCAATCGCTACAAAATCAAACGTTTTACCGCAGACCGTAGCTTCCGCGAATCTCACCCTTTTCCTCCAGAGCATAACTTCGTGTTCAGAGTATGAAATAACCAAGCGTTGTAGTGACGTGGCCCTTAATATCATTATGAACATGAAGATCCAGGATCAAGTCATTCGAGAAAGTTACCGCCATCGTTGATATTCGAATGGCTGTGTCAATAGCTTCACCGATTCTGCGATTCTAAGAGTCAAACCAGGTATTCTGAGTGTAAATGCGATGTACAGTATTGGCAATGGATTCCTTAATTCACGGTTTGAATATTAAAGTGGAGCGTTAAACCGTTCGAGAGCGCTACCAATTGCTATGAAGTATAACGTTTTACCGAAAACCATACCCTCTGAAAAATTAACCCACTGCATCGAGAGAATAACTTCCTGTCTAGAGAATCGCATTAGTATACATTATTGTGACTGCATCTTAATTTCATGTATGAATTAGAAGGTGGAGGGTAAAACAGTTCGGGTCCGTTACCACATTCTATGATATTCGAAGGGCTAAGTAAATAGCTTCGCATATCCTGTGTCTCGGCGAGTCATACCAGGTAATCTTGGAGTAAATTAGCTGAGGAGTATTGACAATTGAAATCTCATTCCACGGTTTAAATATTGGAATAGAGCGTCAAACCGTTTGAGAATATTACCAATATCTTTCAGAGGCGAACGGCGAAGGCAATAGCTTCACCCATTCTGTCATTCGAGGTGAAGAAACAGGGTATTCCTGGATTATGTCCGCTGAAGAGTATTGGCCGTAGACACCATAAATCACAGTTTTAATGATAAAA
Organism: Euglossa dilemma; assembly: GCA_002201625.1. Classification (NCBI taxonomy): domain Eukaryota; kingdom Metazoa; phylum Arthropoda; class Insecta; order Hymenoptera; family Apidae; genus Euglossa; species Euglossa dilemma. The sequence continues at coordinate 255,057 of NIJG01000244.1, forward strand.
CAGAGCGGCAATCCGTTTGAGTTCGTTTACAATTGGTATAAAGTCAATCGTTCTTCAGAAAGCATTTCCGTGCGCGCAGCGAACCGGCAGTACGGATAGTATAACTTCGTGTGTAGATAAACACATTAGTATACATTTTATGAAGCGGACTCCTACTTTTCATATATGAATAGGAGGATCGAGTGTCAAAGCGTGCGAGAACGTACCCACCGTCCTTAAGGGTCACACTGTTAAGTCAACAGCTTGATCCATCCTGTGACGAAACGAGTCAAACAGATGACTGTACATTTTAGTGATGAGTAACTTAATTTCATGTATGAATTAGAAGATCGAGTGTCAAACCGTCCGAGAACGTTACCACCTTCTGTGAGAGTCGAACAGTTATGTCAATAGCATCACCTATCCTGTGATTCCGAGAGTCAACGAGGTACTCCAGAAATAAATGCACTGTGCAGTATTGGCAACAGTCGCCATAGTTCAAGGTATGAATATTGCGGTAGACCGTGAACCCGTTATAGAACGTTAACAATTTGTATATAATCATTTTTGTTACCGACGGCCTCACCTTCCGAGAAACCGAATCAGCTGCAACGACAGTATAACATTGTGTTCAGAGGAACAAATTAGTATACCTTTTAGTGACGGGCACCTTGCTTTCATGTATGAATAAGATGATCGAGTGTCAAACCGTTCGGGAACGTTGCCCCCTTCTGTCAGATTCGAACGATTATGTCAAAGCTTCACCTATCCAGTGATTCGGAGAGTCAAACCAGATATTCCGGGTGTAAATGCGCTGAACAGTATTGGCAATACACACGTTAATTTACGGTACGAAATTAAAGTAGAGGGTCAAGTCGAAAGAGAGCACTCGAATTCGTATAAATTCATTTATCTTACCCAACACCTTTCCTTCTGACAACCCGCGATTGTCTTACCTAGTTTTTACAGGATGCAATGAGTAGACATTTTAGCAGGCGGACAACTTATTTTCATGTATGAATAGGAGGATGACGCGTCAAACCGCTTGAGAAAATTACCACCATTTTTTAAAGTGGCGCAGTTAAGCCAACAGCATCACCTATCATGTAATTCCTAGAGTCAGACAAGGTATTCCTGGCGTAAATCCCCTGAATAGTATTGGCAATAGAGACCTTAATACACGCCACGCGTATTAAAGTAGGGAGGCAAATCGTCGGAGAACAATGCCAATTGCTATAATGTCATTCTTATAGCCGAATACATTATCTTCCGAGAACCTAAAGTGTTGGACGAAGTGCCTTGCCTAGTGTTCACGGATGCAAATTAGAAGACATTTCAGCAGTCGGGCACCATATTTTCATGTATGAATTTCAAGATTGAGAGTCAAACCTTTCGGAACATGTC
>NIJG01000245.1:9258-95997 GCA_002201625.1 Euglossa dilemma
TATATATATATATAAATATATTAATATATATTTATATATTAATCGTCGATTACCGAATCGAGAAAAATACGAAAATAACGACGAAAAGGGATATCGGACGATAAGGAAAGTTTCTGCAGGTATCGTGAACGATGAGAACGACATTTAGGAAAAGATCTCCGTGCAATATCGACGAGTGCGCTTATACAAATAATTGTGCATAATGGATTACCTGTGCAGTAGAGCCATCAGTATGGCAATAGGGCTAGCGGTGGAGACACACAATATAAAATGTAATAAAAATATGCGATAAAAGAGCATTTTAAATGAAAGAGATTAGCCGTTGCGCATAGTACGTGTCGCGTTTAAACGAAAAACGCTATAAAACGAATATACATACATACATATATATGTATATGTATATGTATATGTATATGTATATGTATATGTATATGTATATGTATATGTACATGTACATGTATATGTGTATATGTATACATGTACGTATATATACGTGTGCGCGCATGTGCGTGCGCATATGGTATACATATACTATATATATAAGGTATACATATAAATATATATATATATATACATATATATGAGAAAAATAAATATTTTTGCTCTTACTCAAGCTCGCAGGTAAGCAATTTTAAACACTGGAGAGAGAGAGAGAGTTTGCAACTATTTGACTTATATCTTCTTCCATACACTTCTGTCCTTGACCTTTCGTTCCGCTGCTTCTTCGTTCCGCTCTTCTTTCTTTATTGCTGACGTCGCCTTAATCCCGTTCGGTACTTTCCCTTTCTTTCTCTTTTATTTGCTTTGTTTACGTTAGTTGCTTGATTATCATGTATCGTTGGGTTTCGTTCGCAACACGACTATGCGATTCAACGGCAGGGGAAAAGTAGAGGCAGCGGTTTTACGATATCCAATAAGATATGTTATTCGATAGTCGGTGCGTGTAAAAAAAAGACCGCGTGCTTGCTTGTGCATTGCAGTGCGTTGTCAATATTTCCACTATAAGTGTCCGCGCATGGAGGACATGCATCCGCGCGAGTTCTATTCGCGCAAGCTACTTACCTCTGATATTCTTCTTTGTGCATCGCACCTCTTTTGTCGAAACCATCGGTGACCAACGCGTCCAACACGAGGGACTGCACAAATTTTTTATCACCTGCAAAACCGACGATAATCGCATCATCTGTTGCTCATCGTAGAGATAAGTTTACAGTACAGTAGAATTGTACAAAGGATAGAAAGAAAATACAGTAGGAAGGAATAGTACTTACAATAATAAGCATCTTTGTCGGGCTTGCTCGCTTGTTTATGAAGCGAGATCGGACTCTTTGGTCTCAAGGACTTCCATTTCCACCCCGGATTTCGTGTTCGTGCCAAGAAATGCAGAACTCGTTCTTCGGGGGATGGGAACCATTTTTCGGAAGTCGAACTATATTCACAGTACACCCAATCAGGATGTACTTTCCAATTGTTCCCCTTAAAATAGGAAGTAACTGAAATCGCGAAACATATTCACAGGGTTTATTTCTCTCGTCGGTATTGGATAACGGTATCAGAGAAATCTGATTTTATATATGATGGCTTACCATTTATTATCGCACGTTTGATTTCGTGTTCGGCCAACAATTCAAACATACCGTAACCTTCTGGCAACGCTAATCCCAATGAAAATGGCGTCCCTTCTATAGATTTATAGAAATAATTGTGACGTCTAATGGTAACTCGTCTCTATATATGTATGCACGTACACATGTACCGAGAAAGATATAGAAATAATTACGTTAAATTATTATTTCATTAGATTAAATGAGGAAAAATAGTATGTACATGTAGATAGGATTAAAATGTAAATACCTATGTATGCGAGTGTGATGTATCGGCTGCCTCTTACCGAATATAACATACCGTGTGCAGATATATTTTCGAAATTGAATTCCTCTTTAACACTATCAATCGCACAAGCGTGTGATAAAACGATTAGAAGATTAAGAGAAGCGTAAGAAGCAGCAGATAACCTATCCCAATAACGCTCTTTTACTCACCATATTATCGTAATGAATCTTGATCGCAAAATTAGTTTCCCCTTCTTTCTGATCAATCATATCATGCCTCAACTGTATAATGATACGAAAGAAAAGGATGAAATGAATATACGCATATACACGATGACCGAATGAATATTAAACGAATGCGCCATTATTAGAAGCAACTTACATCTAAGAGAAGGGAATTGTTCAACGGATGCAGTGGTCCGTCATATTCGGCGAGTTCGACTTCCGACAAATCTACGCTGATATACGTTGGTTTCAGCGTTTCCTCGTACTGCAACGAAATAACGAAATAACGAAATAACGAAATTATATTTTACATATTATAAAATAATAAATTATAAAATAATAATAATGAATTATGTAATAGAAATATGTAATGCAAGTAAGTCTTCCTTCTTGGATTTATATCGAATAAAATAAATGAAGTTTATTAGAATTTACGCATTCGTTGCATTCGATTTACTTACGTCTACGTTCCCTGGCTGCATCGACGAAAGGAAATAGCAACGTTAATTAAAGGGACGAATGAGAACGAGGGCGTCGTTTCGAAATCAATTTCGTCTAGAAAGTATATTTCTTTACCAAGTTACTCACCAATGGTCGTAAATCCGGATGGTACAAAACACGACCATTATTGTCTACGATAAAAGAGTATCCGTTGACACCTAACTGGAAATTGGCAAAATTGCGATTTTACAGGAATAATTTCGTTGAATTTTTGGGGAAATAAATACGAAGCTTATGTAGCGACATAACCGATCTTGCTTACCTTGTAAGGTGGAACCAATTTTTGTATCTCTTCTATGGGTACGTCGGTACCAACGATACCTAATAAATTAGCCGTTTTCACCTGCGACATATGAAATACATTACGTGGAAAGAAAAAATATTTATGCGATGTTTTATAAGATGGTTTAAGACGCGTCAAAAATTCGATGTGAAAAATTAGTATGAAAAGTGAGAATGCAAGAGCGTGGAGGAGAGTAATTGAGACAACAGCTGTGAAATTTTAGTAAATTTTCCGAAAAATATGTTACCGTATAATTCCGGCGATCTAAAATAGGCGCAGTGACTGATGTCATCAACTGTCCGGTGTTTTCTTTCCCGTATCTACCGCTCTGAAAGAAAAACAAAAGGGCAATCCGATGAGGCAAATTATATTTTCATAGGAAATAATGAAAATACATATAAATGGATAAAAAAGATGGAAAGATAAAGATACCTTTCCACCAACATAAACTGGACTCCAATGAATAGGATGTTCGTGTTGATAGAGCACCATAGGTCGAGCGAGCACTTTGACGTATTCAAAAATTTTACTCCTAATGTCCTCTAATTCGGTAATTCTCGCGTAGAATCCTATGGGATGAAGAAAGTAAAGTAAGAGGGAAAAGAAAGAATGAAAATAGGAAAATAGTAACGAAAAAGTGAGAAAAAAAGGAAAGGATTGTCAAGTACCTTTGTTCGCGCATGCTGCGTTGCGTAATTCTGGGCTTTTGTCACCACCTATGAGATATGTAAAGATACGAACAGGCATATGAGGTGAATTGTAGCGTTTTATCACGTCTGTAGGTAAGCCAGCATTATCGGTTGTGATTAACATTATTGCTTGATTGCACTGACTTCCTTGTCCTGTTCTGTTATATTTTAGAAGAATTTCAAACGCAGTTCCAAGAGCAGCTGATATATTTGTCGGCATTTCTTCGTGTTTTATAGAATTCGTTGCTATTTTCAATTCTTGTACGTTTTCAGGCGACGCTTGGACCAAACTGTCTTTAAAACATTGCACGATTTCTTCCGCAGTGTCTCCGTAACGATAAACATTAACATAGTCATTGGGACCTAAAGTGTCGAGTATAGTTTTAACAGTGGTTATAGTCAAATGTTTATTCCTCTCAGAAACATAGCATTCGTTATCGATCAATATCGCTAGATCTTTTGGACTATTGGCAGCTCCGACGAACCAATTGGAAATTCGAAAATCGTACACGTCTCGAACAATTCGATTGGCATTTCTGCTTGTACCAAAAATTCGTTCTTCGATAGGTGGCCAGGACATGGCTGGCAAAGAAAAATATAATTATCGTTGAAAGAAACGAATGAGATGAAATTAGCAGGAGGGGAGATGAGATGATAGGAAGAGGAAGGGAAAGAGATAATATTCGTGTGCAGTTCATACCGGGGAAACGTCTTAAGAATCCTGAAGTTGCCCCGTAATATTGCCAGGAAAGCGAAGAATCGCTTTCGTAATTATTAACAAACAACAAATCCAAGTATTCGCTCCATTGAATTCCAGCAGCTACTTCGGGATCTAAAGAGAAATGAATGCGATTGTATGGAGAAAATGGGGATAAGCTGTGCAAGGTTAGGAGATTTCAACGGATACTTACCGATATCTTTTACTCCCGCAGGTAATAACACTGCCGATAATGTAATATTTACGGCTAAATGATCAAAATGTCGATTAGAGGAGAGGAAAGTTTCTTGTCCAGTTGCAAATGTTTTTCCATCCGCCGACGAAGTATCAAAGTGTTGAGAAGCATAATATTTTGGTGCTACGTTTCCTTCCCTAGGTGCTGAGACAGCTGCTTGTTCCGCGCTCTCTACCAATTTCTGTAATCGTTCGTTAACGATTTTATTAGTAGTAATGAGTAATTAGTAGTAATAGTGTAGTAATTTTGCGAAAGAAAATTTCGTGGAATAACGTATGCTTGAATATGTACACAATGGCTATTTCATTTCTCGCGATGCAACAGAAATTATTTACAATTTAATCGATTTATTAATACCCTTGAAATAAAATCCCTATTATACGATACTATTGTTATCCTCATCGTTGTAACCTTATTATAGATTTTTATCGATATCCTTATTAATTTTCCAATGAAATCCATTCTCTCACCATCACAGCGTTCATTTTAAAGTCCAATGTGTTTTTTACTTCTTCGGCCATTTCTCGCACTAAGACAAGACCATCCTTCTTTAGAACTTCTGCCTGCATATCGTGATAGTTCTAAAATCAAAGGACGAACGAAAGATGTTTCCCAGATATATGTCTCAAAAACATTTTACGTAACGGTTACATTTACTTTCTATACAACACGTTAATAACGTATTCTGCAAATTAAACATCAATGAACATCGATGATCTAACATGTTTTTTAATGCCTTTTCGATTCAGTAATAGCAATTCAAATGAATACGACTATTAAATAATGTTACCTATTTACGAACAATTTCCTTACCCTTTGTATTTCGCTCATTTTCGTAACTTGTTTGCCAAATTCCCACAAATCTACGCCAAATTTTAAGGCCCAGTTTTTTACTCTACAAAACAACAAAGATAATATATATATATATATATGTATATATAGTTAGCGTTTTGTTTAACACCGTTTAAACACATTTTATTTCATTTTTATTTCAATTTCTATTTCAATCGTGTAAATGTTTGAATCAATGATATATAAATATTATTCAGCGGACATACACGTGTCGTTACTTTCCTTTCTTTTCATTCTATTTTCTCTTTTACCCTATCTCCCCACCCCCACCTCCCTGCCTACCGTCCAGGCAAATATCGAAGAACGAATTGAAAATTAAGAACGATAGATAACGGAAAGGCAAATTTGATTATTCGTATGTTTAAACAATGACATCGAATCGTAAATATACTTACTAACGAATAAGCAAGAAATCAAAATGAATATCGTTATATCGATTCATGCAACGAGACAAGACAGATGAAATAAACAAAGACCTCGCGTGATCGGTGGTACGGTTACAGTTAAGCGACCGCTGCTCAGGGACGAATTTCTGCCGGTGGAAAAAACAATATTTTCTTATCATTTCTTTTATAACTTCACACAAGTTTTTTATTTACGAATATTTATTTCCACGACGAATAGTTATTCCTTACTGATAATAGATTAATCCTTACTCGTTATTTCTTTATTTTCCTTATACTTGTTATTTAGAGCTAGGTAAAATTGTATATCGGCCCTATCTTATTCACGCGTCCCGTCGATCACGTGCGATTACTTCATCCACTGTCTCGTCTCGTGGGACGGAGTATAATTGCATCTGAATTGCGGAAAAATCATTGTGTAATGGTACACAACCACAAACTGTCCTGCTGAATGTCGCTTGAACCGAAATCAACCAACGGTCTGCTCTTTACCTTCTATATATCGTATAACGTTACGTGTAAATCAGTACCATTGATGCATTCGTATATACGTGTGCACGTGCGCACGCACGTAAGGTCGTACGCATACACGCTGATTCTGATCCTCGTTAATCGACTGTGTACGCGTAACCCTACACGCGCCTGCGTTCTTTTCAATTCTCCTTCCTTTCCTTCCACGATCATTGAAAGTATCATGCTCTTCCTTTTTTAATCAGATACGGGTTAAGAAATATATTCAACTGTATTATTGCACGCTGTCATACTACTCCTCGGCCTCCTTTATTCTTTCCACGATTCTTCTACCATAATAGAAAAAAATCGAATTCTTTTCGAAATTCAGATGGACTGAGTAAAAAAACTGTTACAGTTTCGATAATTCCTTAATTTTCAACTCATTTTTCGCTTAAACTAATTACGCTAATTTCATATAGCAGCTTGTCCAATCCAAATTTTCACATTAACATAAACGGAGTTACCTCTTCACAAGGTATCCACGCCCTTTCACTGTTTTATACGATCATTGCTTTATCGAAAAATTCACTCAACTACTTCTTTAATGCAACTTTACAATTATGAACAGGAATTAGTACGTAATAGAAAAACGTCACAAATCCTTACTCGTTATGAGGTATATCCTCTTCTTGCTGATAACTTGATTTTATCCATAACAGTAACAACACTCCATAGTGCACAAATTTTTTGGCGGACAGAAACATTATTTCGACGCTATTGATGAGCAGCCGAATATAAAGGAATGATGAAACGAACGAACCAATCTTTTAAAAAAAAACATATACGTTAATTCGGAGTAACTTCTCGAAAAGAATTAGTCTTACCGCTCCCTCGTAGTAGCGATCGATCGGCCGGAACACGCGAGTCAGCGTTACGTGCGTAAATTTACCGTTTCGATGGAATCTTGTTTATCCGTAAACATATACATTCGACAAAACACAACATTGTAACGCTTATATACGCTAGTACGTAGAAGCATATGTTTATAATGCATCACCTTTTTCTAATCTTCTTCTTTGAATGTACACTACGCATTTGACGATCGAAACTACGCTAATCATATAACTGTCAAATGGAAAAACTCTTCATTTCACTGTGTATGTTTTCGACGAACGCTTGGCCATCATCGTGTATTTAACATTCTGCAGTATGCTCAAACTCCGTTTCTCTACCTTTGAAATCCAAATTGAATCATTGATTAAACGAGTTGAAATTATCGCTACACGATGATAAGAACATAATAGAAAAAATGCAATACAATAACAACAAAGACGAATACGAAGACGAAGACGAAGACGAAGACGAAGACGAAGACGAAGACGAAGACGAAGACGAAGANGTAAACATATACATTCGACAAAACACAACATTGTAACGCTTATATACGCTAGTACGTAGAAGCATATGTTTATAATGCATCACCTTTTTCTAATCTTCTTCTTTGAATGTACACTACGCATTTGACGATCGAAACTACGCTAATCATATAACTGTCAAATGGAAAAACTCTTCATTTCACTGTGTATGTTTTCGACGAACGCTTGGCCATCATCGTGTATTTAACATTCTGCAGTATGCTCAAACTCCGTTTCTCTACCTTTGAAATCCAAATTGAATCATTGATTAAACGAGTTGAAATTATCGCTACACGATGATAAGAACATAATAGAAAAAATGCAATACAATAACAACAAAGACAAGACGAAGACGAAGACGAAGACGAAGACGAAGACGAAGACGAAGACGAAGACGGAGACGGAGACGAAGACGAAGAAGAAAATGAGGATGGAGATGGAGACGAACACGAATGCGAATAAGAATACAAAGATGGAGACGAAGACGGAGACGGAGACGGAGACGAAGACGAAGACGAAGACGAAGACCAAGACGAAGACGAAGATGGAGACGGAGGCGGAGACGGCGATGGAGGATACGCTGACTGAGACGAGGACGATGATAAAGGCGGTGACGGAGACGGAGACTGAGATGCAGATAGAAATAGAGACGGACGGAGACGGCGACGGAAACGGATTGCCGAGTCGAAGAAGAAGGTGAAGGTAAAGATAAAAATAAAGGCTATAGCAAACAAGAAGGCAAAAGCTAAGCAAAACTAGGACGAAGATAAAGGTTACTGAGAGAAAGAAGACGAAGCCGAAAACGAGAACAACAACGGTGCGGTGCGGATAAAGATATAGAAGAAAGCAGACACAGTGATAGATTGAAAAACTAAAAAGATGATGACGAGAATGACGACGACAACGACGACGACGACGACGACGACGACGTCGACGACAACGACGACGACGACTACGGGAACGACAAAGAGATTGATGACAACAACCGCAACAATCATAAAATTGGTAGCAGCAAGTATGTGAAAAAGCTCGTCAGAAATTGTCAATCAATGCAAGTTCAACAACACGTAATAATTCACTTCCGATATGCAGTTGTTCGTCGTAAACATTTTTCAGAATATAATACGAGCTTCTCCAATGATTGTATCATCTTATTGTCAAAAATAAACGGGTCTTCGACGTACGCGCGTATGAAAACCCGATCGACCGATCGCCCGAAGGACCGAACGACTAACCAACCAAGAGACAAACGAAAAAAACGATCCTACGTCAAACCACCCCCCGGATAGTAAGTTGGCGTTCCTCTTTATTATCGTATCCTTTCGAAGCGAACGTATATTTTCCTTTTCACAAATAGATTAGACATCGTTTGATGCGCTGTCGACACGATTCGTTTGTGCGATTCACGATTGCACCACCGATTACCGCCTTGTCGCGCGATCTCTCAAGTATGTTCACACCGTAACGCGCAGAGAACCCGAAAGAATGAAGGACGAGGGTGGGACAAGGGAGTAGATGTAGTGGGAAGGAGAGAGAGAGAGAGAGAGAGCGAGAGAAAGAGCGAGAGAGGTAGGGGGATGTGAGAGAGAGAGAGAGAGAGAGAGAGAGAGAGAGAGAGAGAGAGAGAGAGAGCGAAAAAGAGTGGTAAAGGTGGTTACGAAGCAAAGAAGGGGTATGCGGAGGAGATGGAAGAAGGAAAAAATGATAGAAAAATCAAGTATTTGCATGCAGTTATGCACGCATCACGAAATACGATACGCGAAAATATCATACGGCGAAAATATACGTTCTTTTCCGTATAAAACAACCGTTACGCGCGACGACTCCGTTTTGATAGCACTTTCTCATGAAAATCGGGCAAAGATGGTGTACGAGTCGCTTTATGCTCCAACTAAAGGTGCCTGGTTGGTTGTCTAGCGCGCGCGCATTACTCTTACTACGCTACTACGTTGGACTCGGGCGTTTTAGAAGTAACGCTATTCTACTGGTGCGAGCGCGTGTTCGCCCTGAAAACGAGAATGTAGGCAGTCGACCAACACAAACTAACGGTAATAGTAGTAGTGTCGTTGGTGACATCGTCAGCGTCAGGGATGATGTCGGTGGTGTGTAGTAGGGATAACGTTAGCAATGGAGGCTGCAACGATGAGAGCGACGACAACAGCGGCAACGGCGGCATTGGGAATAAAACGGAACTAGGGGAAGAGCAGCTTAAATTCCCGACATCAAGGTGGGGAAGGTAAACTACTGTAGGAGGTAAAGGTTGCAAGATATGGAAACGATTAGATGCGGTGATACTAGAGAGCAGGGATAGGTCGAGAGCTGTCGAGAAGGAGTTATTCTTCCTCGCAAAAGAGTGCAAGCGAACAAACATACAAGTTTAGGCTACCGAATAGAGCGAGATACTCGCAATTTGGTAAGAGAGATGCTCGTAATCGGAAGCGCAAGCTCGGTATCATTGATTTAACGCACATCTATATTTTCAAGCGCAAAATCACTTTCCTAGATTTTACCAATTCGAAAAACTTCTTACACAGTTTTTCCTTTCCTCTTCCTTTCCCTTTCCTTTTCCCTTCCTCTACCCCGCCCCCTCCCTTTCCCCGATAAATTCAAACTGTCAGCGTCTAATTAAAATTCAACGATATTATCTTTAACAACTAAACGCAATGGAATAATAGCGTAATCTCAAAATCGTATATTAATAATATATTTCATCGTTTATACAATCTGAAAATACATGCAACATGATTGTTGAAATTATAATGAATATTTCCCGTAACTGAAACAGCTAAACTATAACACCTTTTTATTTCTTACTTTCATTAATTACGCACTTTAAACAATTCAGACAATCATTCGAATATCTAAGCTTACAATAGTCACGACGCATTCCCCTTCTTTTTTAATTCTCATTTATTCATTTAAATATTTATAGATATAGAATATCTTAAGTAACAAACTAGCATAAACGGCCTTAATTATAAAGATTATAAATTTTAACTATTCAATCTTTTATTACCACTATTATTTCTATTATCGTTATTATCATCATTGTTACAATTACTCATACTATAATCATTATCACCATTATACTCGTTACCATCATAAACCATCATAAACCACCGTAAAGTTATTTATTACAAAACCATAGAAAATAAAAGTCCACAAATATTTATTTTATCTAAAAGAGAAAGCTTGTTAATTATGAATATAATTGTCTATGAATTTCCATAATAAACAATTATGCTGCCTGATATATAATTTCATTTACGCGCATATTAACGATGGGACGAAGTTCTTGTTGCGCATAATCTTCAGGTAACGGCAACTGTGACACTAGTTGAAATATCGGTGTAGATCTACTCTCGTTTGATTGCAACAAACTTCGTGCTAAATGTAATGTCCTCTTTGCAATTTCTGCTTGACAAAGCCTGAAACGGAAAACGATCCTACGTAAATACAATTATCAAATGCGAGTAAACAGCTCGATGATCTTATGATACACAAGTTACGTACAAGTGAAAAGAATAATAGAAAAAGAATAATTTACCTATGTTTAGCAGTTGGACAAGGAAACTGATTGATCTTCGATGGAAGACTTGACAATCGCTGTTTTAACGATTCTAATTTCGAATTTATTCCACGTGGGTCAGCACTACGTAATAAAGATTCAACGTCCATAGTTATTTCCATATATTCCCAAAGTAATTGTCCTTGATAGGTCCAACCGCTTATAATGCTATTGCATTCTGGGGGAATCAGTGGACGCAATAAATCGCGTAGATAGTCATAATTCTCTGAAATAAAAAGACATAGGAAAGAACAAACATTGGGCAGCTTCGAAATAAAAAGTTAACCACCTTATTTCAGCGCATATTTTAGAAACATACCGTTTATTATAACATCTGCTGCTAAATGCTCGATGATGATCTCATGAGCCGTATTCCATTGTTCTGCTTGAATAAAATAAAAAGCCGCTTTGCCATATCTGTAAACGAGGAAAGGAATTCTCTTACAAAAATTGACAAGTTGCTGAAATAACGGAATAACTTCTTAAAAATTTAGTTACTAACGCTACAGATTTGCATCGAGTACCACCGGGAATCAATTTGAACGCATCGAGCGCACGGTAGCAAACATTTCACACGAAATCTTTTACTAGTATCAAACCGTTCTACTCGTTCGTCATTGCAACAACGCGCAACACGACACTCCGTGTATTTAACATATAAACAGCACTACCTGCATGCATTATCGCATATACCAACCTTTTAGCTACGTAGCTTTTCACGGCTTTGGCTTGATGAATCCATACCGAAGGTATACCCAGTTCTTCTCGTAAAAATTTTTCTTGTTCCATAGGATCAGGAAAATCAACGGTATCGTCTATTTCAACGTGACGTTGCAGCAAATTCATTACAGCAGTTTTCCTTTTTCCAGCATCCTTTAGATGTAACATTACAAATATGGCCCAATGCCAAAGGCCATATGCTTCCAATTGCGTAGCGAAATTAACATGTGTCAAAATGGCAACATGTTCCGATAAATGTGAATAACCCAAAGCTAAAAGTACTTGCTGCATCAACCAACTGCGACCAAGTTAAATTATTTAACATTACAAATGAAATTAACGATAAGAAATCGGTCGAGCCGATAGTGAGGAAAGAAATTCATTAATTACCTGAGTCTATAATCCAATGGGTCGGCAGTATGTGTTGCTGGGTTCAATAATTCCCCTAATGTATGATTGCCAGTGCAAAATAACTTTAAAAGATGAAAACAAAGATCGTATATTGGTTTTCCATTATTTAGTTCAAGTTCGTAATCATCTCCTTTGTACTCGGGTTTCGGTATTACCGTATATGCGTATGCTGTCTTGCTTGTATCGAAAGAGGTCTCATAAATATCTAACGTGTCTCTTATCGAGTCAATCGGGGATGAAAAATACCTACGACGATCACGCGTAATATATAGTGTAATAGATTAATAAAAATATATTCTATCACTTTAAAAAATAAGATTTTTACCACAAATGAACAGCTAATGCTCTCTTCCAATCGAAAGCTTCGCAGACATTAATAAGACCATGTTTACTGGGTACAAGTGGTTCGCCCGCCACCAATGCAAACAGTTTTAATCGATCTAACGAGACGTTTTCATCGACACCGGCATCTTGCCATAATGCAATTTGCTGCTTTATCAATACTTTTATGGGCATTCCACTGCATAACTGTGCCATCAATAAAGCCAAACAATGATCACCCACTTCTCGTGCAGTTTTACAAGCTTCTTCTAATTCAAAAGCTTCGTAGTATCCATCAACGATGAGAAAAAAGAATTAAAAAGAAATATGATTTTATTATAACTTTTCATTTTAGTCAAATAAAAGATTTACATGATATATAACCGAGTACTTTTTTCTTCCAAAACATACATACCAGATAGTAAAAACAATATTTTTGTTTCATTACTAATATCTGTATTTTCCCATACAGGTGTTTTTCGTATAACGTTCCTTAACCATTCCCCAATGGCCTCTCGTCGCGCCATTACGACACTATGGTCTTCTGGATTTTCTAAAAACATAAAAACACACGAGGATGCATGTTATCTGTTGCACGTCATTTTATGCATATATCAAAAAGAAAGGGGATGATACAAATGGAACTAATAGGGAGCAGAAGCAAGGAGGAGGGGACTACGAAATCGTATTATATGGTGATAATACTACGGTTGGAAAATTAAACAACTACGTTTTAAAGCAATGTATTTAACGTAAACCTGTATACCTGCGGCAACATTTACATCAGGCAAAATCCCCCAAAGAGCTACGCAGAGTTTCCAAACATTAGCAACATACGAAGCAAAACAATCTGTGGCAAATTGCTCCGCAAATTCTTCGGCTAAACTACAATGTGCATGTAAAGCCATGCTCGCCTTATTAATATCTGTATCTACATCAAAAATTGGGCAATCTCCTTCTTGATTCATTACACGGTGTGACAATTGAATTTTTAGGTGACCTTCTATACTTTCCTTAAATATATCCATTTATAAAGTATGAAAACAAAAGTGCAATCGTTAAAATTTCTAAACAACTAGTATTTGTATATTTTACTTTGAATATATATATATATATATTATATCTTACTTTGAATATTTTAATACGTTCAGCATCCGTTCCATTACCACCTAAAATTTGTATACGTTGGACTATTGCGACCGATGTTGTATCTTCTGGAGACCGACCACATACATAAGATCCAATTTGTTCAAATGAACTGTTTAATGGTACACAGTCGGCAAGACTTCTCGTACTCAACGTAAGCAATGTTAAACCACGTCCCCAACTTGGTTTGAACATTCTTCCCATTTGTATGCCTACGAAAATATATAGATAAGCATATATTTATTTATATTATTTACATGAACATTTGACAACTATGGATATGGATATTACCAGTATCAGCAACGGAACGAGATTCTAGCTTATGTATGATAGATTTCGATAACGGAATCACTTCAGAAACCCATTTAAGAATTGTAGTCACAGGAGTTATAGAAGGATCCGGCAAACCCTTTTCATATATCAATGATTTCGTACTAATAACGTCCATCGAATGTTTCAAATGTTTCAATTCGGGATCTACAAAATAAATCGAATGTAATATGTAAAACAAACAGGACATTCGTCTTCCATATATTATTGATCTTATATCACCTGTCTTCGAAAGTACTAGTTCTTCGTAAGTAATCGTTGGAGTACGATGAATTGTCACATTTGATCGTAACATCGGATTAAAGGTTGCCTCGTAATTTCGATCTTCATCCAATTTTTGAACAGCATTGATGAAACATCGTAAAGAACTTTTATGACTAGAGAGGAGTAATGCACGATTCGATTCTAAAATGATGATACAAATTTAAACAAGAATAAATATACCATTGTGAAAATTAGGAAATAAATAACGTAATTTGAATATGATCCTCTTACCTTGATCATAAGTCTCGCTAATCTCTTCATCGTTGCCGTCGAAAAAACTAGCTTTCATTAATTGCAACTTATGACTGTCAGTTCCCAAAATACGAGCATTATCTCCAGTTGGACTTACTGGTAATCGTTTCTCGCGCTTATGATCTTCTGACAATATCATCATATGTAGCGACGACTATGTAATGAATAATTTTAAACAAATTAACTATAATAGCTTCATATTTCACATACCTACTCTAAACGATCTACGTGCGAAGAAAATTCCCCGCGCATCCAGATCTGAATAATCTGTACTTCCAATTTTCGAATCATTGGTCATGGAAATATCCCTATTCTAAATACGAATAAAGAACTCGCTACATATATTTGCATTATATGAACACCGCAAGCATAAAAAAAGGAGACGGTTTACGTAATTAGCAGACAAAACAAATTAAGCAAATCTTACTGCAATTTTCGATTGTTCCAACTTGTTCATGTATTTTTGTTGAGTTCCGGCGCATAATTTTAATCTTTTAGTGTCATTCGCTGTAGGCACATTATTATCTTCTTCGTCTGAATCGCTCAAGCCGTATTTAGAAAAATGATCTACCTGAAATGTTACATGATCGCGATAGAAAAGGAACTTACATATGAGTTTAAAAAAATAAATAATTAACTTATAAATCTGCTTAAAATCACCTTAAAAACCCATGAACCAGTTTCAGGACGATATTCCAAGAATCTAGTATCATGTTTCGCTGACACTCTTCGTAATTTTTCTTCATAATCCATTGCAGTTAATCGACGAGGATCGGTAATGGGCTTATGTAGAGACTTATCGTGTGGCCATACTCGGTCTAATGTAACTTGTGCTTTACGGTTTAATCCTTGCCCGACAGCTGGTTTTTTCTCGTCGTCTGGATAAATGATAACTTCTTTGTGTCGAAAATGTACAATTTCATCTAAATTGAGACCATATATATCAAAAGATTCAGGGAAATACACGTTTCCGTAACCTTCGCGACCAACTGTGAAGTTTGGTACAATACATGTTTCACCGCAAATATACTCGTCTAATTTATCAAGCGGCGGAATTGTATAGTAACCTGCTCGTTTTAATGTTACTTTTGCTGCGTTTGCTTTCCAATTTGATGTTTGTAACGTCGAGAAGGAACTTTCGTCCAATTCCTGACTCGAATCAGAATTTTGGGTCACGATGTCCGTGCATGTTTTGTCAACAAGAGATGAATTCTTTAAAGACGAATCCATAGAAGTATTAATTTCAGAGCATATTTGATTTGATGGGCTCGTGTTAGCATAAGGTCGCAATTCGGTAACAGTATTATTTATCATTTCCTCGGACAGTGCGTTCGAGCCAGAGAACAATGAACGCTGTCCTTCGAATGATTCTTCGCTCAAATTTTTTATCGATGTGTTTCGTGGAATGCTGCTTTTCAACCAAGATGAAGACGACTTTCTATCGTTTACTAATTGCCGATTATTATCTTGACTATGATTTTCTTTATCCACAGTTTCGATAATTGTATTTTCAATGTACGAATCTGTTACAGGCGATCTCCCTTCTCCTTTATCAGAAGATTGCAAGTTTTTTCCTACATTCTGCGAACTTTCGGTAGGTGATGAAACTATTGAATTCAATATCGGTTTTGGACGTAGCACTAAACGCTTTGCATTTGGTCGAGGCTGAAATGCTTCCGAGAGTGGATCTTCCTCTTCGAGACCTTCGAACATTGACTTCTGAAAGATGTCATTATATATTTTCAATAAATCTCGATTATCTAGAAGAGCTATCTATTATTTTAACATATATTAACTAGCAATTATATTATCTTCTTGATAATTTACCTTGGATAATTGTGCAGGAGTAACAACTTTAGCCTTAATTTTTGGAGATTTGTTATCAGTAGTAACCTTGTATTGTGGACCATTCAATAGTTTAGAAGGAGCGTTTGCTGGCTTTAATAACTTTTCCGTTTTACCAGAAGCCTAAAGTAAAGTCATATTCGAATAAAATTTGTAGAACATTCTAATAGTTGGAACGAGTATCAAATTTAAAATTCGCGTGTATACGCGAATGTGTTTAGTTACATACATTGAACTACTTACCGGTAAAAGATTCTTTAGTAACGGTGAATCACCAAATGGTGCAGACACCAAGGCTAAAATTTGTTGATGCACTGGAACTGTTCCAGAACTTTTTGTTTGATTAGCGGTGTTCCTGACATTAATAAAATTGAAAGGAAATTAGGATCTCTTAATCCATAATTAAAGAATAAAAATTGTTAAAAATTTGATACAGTACCCAGCACCGAGTAATCCAGTTCCAATACCCGTGCCCACGTTTGTATTAGTTCCAAAGGTTGAAGATCCAAATGATCCTGACGTATTAAATGTTGCGTTATTACCAGTGTTTCCGAACAATCCACCTGGCTTTTGCGGTCCAAATAAAGTAGATCCACTACCCAATAAACCTGTATTCGTACCTATAAAATACATTCATATTTAATGTTAATCGAGGAACTCGTATTTTTCTACTCACTTTACGCCTTTGCTACTTTTACTTAACCGCTTGTTCGATTGAAATTAAATTTTATATGAAATAATAAATACCGGAACAGATTAATTTCGATGCAGAGCTATAGAAAGTTATAAGCTTATTGTATATTCGTGTAATCTTAATAATTAATAGAAATAATTTACCGAGCCCGGATGATGGTGTAGAAGTTGAACCAAAACAGAATCCAGATGTTTGTCCTGCAGGTTTAAAAGATGTATTAAACAACGAAGTACCGGAGTTTTGACCTGCAGTGAAACCTGTTGTAGTTCCAAAAGTCGGTGCTGTAGTTGAACCAAAAGCAGAAGTTGTTCCGAAAGCTATCGCCCCAGTAGACTTCGCGCCGAAGAAAGCTGTACCGGTATTGCTCGATGGAGTTTGACCGAAGCTGGTAAATGCGGTACTAGACGACGTAGAGGGTGCAATGAAAGCTGATTTGTTCTGATTGAACAAACCAATACTCTATAAAAATATAAAAGAGCAATAATTACAATTGATAGCAAATAACAGAATTTCTTTTATTTCTCTTTTGCATTACCTGATTTGATTGCGCTGAACCAAATGTGGAATTGAAAGCAGTGTTTTGACCTGTATTAATACCACCAAAAGCTGCACCAGCAGTTTGATTTGTATTGCTGGTTGCGAAAAGTGGTGTCGGAGCTGCTGCTGTAAATAAAAGGACAACGCTTTGTGAATATAAACGCTTTACATACTTCACATATTTATGCAAACTAAGATAATAATTCTAATGTGATTCTAGCAGCGTAACTAGGACTTTTGACAACCAGGAAGGTCCCTTGGTTTATTCTCACTTTGTTAGAAGGCAAATTCGCAACGACTGATTGAGTCAGTAAAATCGTCGATAACGATTAGAAGGATAGTTGTTAAAAACAAATTATTAATCGCATAATAAAAATTACTAAACTAAGAAACAAAAGAATCGTTGAAAAATAAAATTGTCTAAAAATAAAATGGCAAAAAATGCCGCCTACGACGGCTAAGATAACAACTTCCTCTGTATTCCCTAGATACGCCAGTGAGCGGTACTAAATTAATAACAGCAATATCAATATTGGTTATAAAACTTGATACTTACGTCCGAATGGTTTGTTCTGGGTACTGCTACCAAATAAATTTGTACTCGGAGTAGAATTAAAAGCAAAATTGTTTGTTGTTGTTGTCGATGGTGTGCCAAAACTTGTTATGGGCTTCCCAAATAGGCCACTTGGTCCAGATTGTGTGGTTGCTCCAAAACCCCCGCTCATTCCACCAAAGGCTGATTCAAAATGTCAAGAGAGGGGGGGGGGGGGGNCAAGTTATCACATAAAATATAAACAATACAAATATTTGAATTTTAAACTAAAACTTTAACGTTCGAATCGTTCAACTTTGAAATACGCTATCTAGTACATATACAACTAATTTGCATTAGAATAGTTTACCCGTTGTCGCAGTACTAGTACCTGCCCCTGCATTGCCAAAAGGTGAAGGTTGCGCTGGTGCACCAAAAATTCCTGTGCTGGGTCCTGTTGATTGAAAACAAGTAAATGATTGTAAAATATCGCAAATAACTATTAAGTAGACATTATTATAAATAGCTATACTTGTTAAGATAGTTTTTCAGTAAACTTAAAACTACCTTTTCGTCCCACAGAATAATCCTCAAAACGTAACTCCTCGTAAGATTTTGATTCGTATTCCTTCATTGATGCGATGCAACAATGCCTCGCCGATATAGTATGAGAAATACCGTTCTTGGACATAGAGTCGGTAGTAATCACAGGAGTAAATTTAACGACAGTACCAGTCATACTTGTAGTTGTTGTATTTGTACTACCAAAACCTAAAACAAAGGAAAACAAAAGTAATAAAAGGGATATAACCTCCTTTTAGAAAATCTGATTATACATTGTAAAACATACCAGGTGTTGCACCAAATAAATTTGTATTTCCGGTGGTACTACTTTGTCCAAAAGGAGTAGTTTGTTGAGTTGATTGTTGAGGTTGTCCAAATAAGTTTGTCCCGGATGTAGCACCGAAACTAAATCCAGCTGGTTTATTTGACTGACCAAACGCTGAAGTTGCAGTACTTGGTCCAAACAAATTTGTGCTTGCATTCTGCTGAGTACCAAATAAATTGGTATTTGTATTTGTCGTACCAAAACCTATAGAACAAACGAGGAAAAATGTATATAATTTATGTATATTATTATTGTATATGTTATAACGTACAATTTATATTATAACATATTTATAATTTGTGCTATTTAATATTACTAACAATTCTAGAACTTTAATAACCCATGTAATTTTCATCCGCATATGTAATATTTAAGTATGGTTAACAGTTTACGAAGCAGAAGAAATGTCAAACGCATACTATGAGAACTTCATTGTGTTATAATAGCAAAGAAAGAAGAAAGGAAAAGAAAATGTATAGAGATATCAAAGTTCAAACTCTTTGCGATTTATGTCATACGAAACAATTTATTGAGCTACATTAGATTTAAAAATTAACAGCAAAGAGTTTGAAACGGAACAAATGAAAATTTAGATTTAGTACCAACACTGCATTTTTGCAGGACAAATATCCTATAAATATGATCAACAAAAGAATCTATAAGACGTTACCTCCGAAAGATGGTTGAGTAAATGCAGGTGGAGTTGTAGTATTGCCGAACAAGCCACCGGTGGTAGAGCCTGCAGGCTTTGAACTAAAAAGCGAAGTATTACTGCTACCAAAGACTGGCGCAGCACCAGTACCAAAACTTGTTGTAGTGATCGGTTTACCAAACGCAGATTGTCCGAAAGGACTGGATTGCGTTGCTGTATTGAAACCACCTATGAAAATGAATTACAATAATATTTATAAAAGAAAGAAATAAAAATAAACAGGACAGAGAAAGCTTATCTCACTTACTGAATGACGTATTTCCAGATTGTCCAAACATACTTAATATTGTAATTTGTGAGTTACTTTTAACACTTATTGGCACCTGCAATATACTGGTAAATAAACATATTCAAAGCAAATATTTCGAAATAAAAGGAGATACTATTGCATTGTAATGAAATTTAGTAGAGTTTCAGTGGAACAGATTAAATGATAAATAACAAAGTACCATTTAACATTCTACTATTCTATATAAACTTTAATTAATCCGAAATGAGAAGTAAAAATGCATGTTATTAAAGATATTAAAGATGTATAATAACATTGTAATACAATTATTTATTTATTTACTTTTTTTTTTCTCCCTTAAAACGTTAGAAAAATTACCGTTAAGACGCCAGGAATAGGCGCAGGTTGTCATTCACTGTAACTGTAGACCATATATTTATCAAACTTGTTATAAATTCAATAGAATCGAAGTGGTTCGTTGTAACTTTATAAAATGAATTTTTCACAAACTTTACATGTTTTACAAAATTTCGTCTTGACACAAACGATTATTTGACAAAGAGGTTACACGAATAAAATTTCAAAATTTTAGATGAAATGTAAAATTTCAATAAACAAAATAATACGAAAAACGATAATAAACCGTTTCAAAGGATTTATGCGTCTTACTTAACTATCAATTGCTGATTACATACAATTACTGACAAATACAAATCACGTACGTGTAATATACGTCGCAAAATTACAAACCTCGAAAGTCAATCGATAGTACAGTAACAATATTGTAATTTTCATACCAATAAATCGGTAATAATCAGTATAGACAAAATAAAAAAGACAAAAGTTCCGCGATTTCTAGCTCATGTTTCATTGTTTGATTAATGTTTAGAGATTTTTTCCTCAAATTAAATTAACAAATAACAGCATCTAGAACTATTTTACTTGGAAAGCAAGTAGGGACTTTTTACATTATTATTCCGCATTTATGTTTTTATCCCATATAGTGGAAATTAAACAATGATCAATATTTGGATAAGAAATATTATATCATGATATAAGCTTATGAAATGAAGTATACATTAGGAAATACATAATGAAGAATTATGAAGAAATGAAAGAAACAACGTCATAAGATTCCATTGAAATGAGATCCAATAGAAAAACAGACTAATTTTGCTTTGATACACACGTACGTAGATAAATGTGTATGTAAGTAGGTGGGTAGATGCTTTATAAAAATAATGGCTGACTAGTAGTGTTATCGCACACAGAAAGAAACGATTGAATGGATTTCAATTGTGATTCAAGTCGAATAAAGTTATATTTTGTATTGAAATATACAATACAGAACGATAGAAAACTTGGCAAATACAGTTGATAATAATTAAATGTCGAAGCAAGTTAACCAGTTAAGCTGAATTTAGAGCTTTACGAAGTTCAGACTGGAATAAAATTTACAGTTGTATACACTGATGTAAGGATGAGAGAAAAGGATTTATAAAACAGAAATGTTGATCGTATGATCGTTTTATTTACCATCACATTTTATTAAGCCATAGAATGAAGTCATATTATTTGAAAGAGAAAGGATACCATGAATCGCGATGCGATTTACACGATGTATTTCGTGTTGTTTTCTTCAATTAATTACATTTGAACTATTATTTTTTACATTTCATTAAAGTTTTCTACGTACTGTTTAAAACATTTGACACAATGGTACATATACCAAGTGCGTATACCTACAATTTTTGGGCAAAATCGCCCACAGAAGTTGTTGAACTGACTTGTTTAATGCCAAACGGGGTCGTTATACCCTTGGAGACCAATCGTAATATTACCTTGGCTGAAATCAAAGAGGTAGGTTAAGATTTAACAAAATGTCACAAGCATGGTATTATTTTTCTTGCATACTATATGTAACATTAGCTTGGAGGAATATCGTTGTCAATACGCATTCTTACATAGGACCTCTGGGATGAAGCTAGCAAATATCCTCTTCATGGTACATTAAAAGATGCTCCGTCCTATGTATTTTCATGTATCAACTCTAATGCAGAAGCAGAAGAATTACGAGATGAAACTAGACGTTTGTGTGATATAAAACCATTTTGTTCTGTGCTTAAAGTTATAGAACGTGAAGGTGTTAAAAGTGATAGAAATTTAGATTCTCAAATTGGCCTTCTCATTGGGAAAGGATTACACGAGTTTACAGGGTTAAGAAATTCAGAAGTAAATGACTTCAGATGGAAAATGAGAGTTTTAGGAGATGAAGTTGCAATGGCAAGACAAAAGAAATCTTGGATGGAAAAAGTACGTTACCAGTTTCCAACACGATTAGCACCGACTGCCACGATACCAAAAAATATTGAGTGCCGATTAAAAGATGGAAATATTGTGCTTGTCACTAAATTTGAAACTACAGAGGTAAGGGAACAGTGACTTTATTAATGTTATCATCGATTGCGTATAAAAATAAAAATGTTTCATATATAATGTTACATAAAAAATATTAGTCATTGAGATTAGTCGGTATATAAATAACAGGATATTTATAATCTGTAATGGTTGGTGAGCTTTCGTCGTTTTCAATATTTGTATTATCCGTAGAATGTAGAATTTTGTTAGAATGTTTATTTTGATTGCTATTAGTATTTTGATTATGTTCAAACTTGCATGATCTTTTAGGTGTAACAATTTTAAGTTCCACACTACCGCTCTGATTAAACTTCTCCTTATCTATTAATTGTTCCTGAATGTTATTGTCTTCTGGATACTTGATTGAAGTTTTACTAGAATAATTTAATGAAAGCGATCGAGCAGGATTGTCCGGTGTTTGTTTATAAATAGAATGCTTTTCATCATTTGTCGCATCATCGTCATTATGCTCGTGTGTAAAATCTTCAAGTTCTTTTAAGATTTCATGTTCTGCATCATTCATAAGATCTAATTTTAATTCTGCTTGTAGAGCACATATTTGAGCCTTTTAAAATACAAAAGTGTTTATATAAGATTATTCTTGTTCTTGTAATCATCGAGGATAAAAATAATTACCTCCAAAGAGGAAGCTTTGTAACGCCAATAGCGTAGCTGCTTGGTAATATTCATTTTTGTTTCTTCCTGTACCAAAAGTTTTGTATAAAGATCTTCAACTTTTATACGCAGTTCATCTGCTTCCTTTTTCTTGGCATCTAACAGAGATTGAAAGTACCTGAAATTTCCAAGATAAAAGAAAAGATAGAAAAAAGTCTAATTTATTTCGTACCTAAAAGAGGTGTTAGTGTCATTCAATTGTTTCGAATCATCATTCTTCTTGATCTCAGATTTCAATTTTGTTTCGAGATCTGATATTCTACTTTTATATCTTTGAATTAAGTCCACATTTTCTGCCAACGTATGATCTCTATCATTCTCTAGCTTTGTAAGTGTTGCAACACGTTCTGCCCGCAACATTTTGATCTCTGTCATTTGCAATTTACATATGCGTTTTATTTCTGTATATTTCTCGCGTAATAGATTCATTTTATTCACCGCATTCCGCCGGCGATCTTCCACTTCGCCGAAAATTGAATTGCCTGTAAAGAAAGATATTAAATAGTCGTGTAAAAGTAAATAAGTTGTATAATTCAATTGATATTTGCCTTTGCGCGATTCACACGTAGGATCCATTTGTAACGATGCGATTTCCGTGCGTCTCAGGCTAAGTTCTGCGCGAATTTCTTCTAAAGTCTGATTTTTTTCGTCTAATTGCTCTTTGATACCCTGTAGAAAAACTAATACTTAAAATTTTATTTTATTTTATTTTAAAATACACGAATAATTTGGTTCTCACCCGACTATAATATTCATAGCCGTCGCATCGAGTTTTTAATTCCTTGATCATTTCTTCCGCATGTCCGCATTTTTCTCTCTCTTCTCGTAGAACCGATGAAAGTTCATCGATACGACTTCTTAAGGAGATATTATCCGTCTCGAAGGAGAGATTTGTAGATTGATCTATGCTAGCAATGCATTCAGTCTTTACACCCCGATCAATACGTTGTCGTAATTCCTCATTTTCTTCTGCTTGTTTTGCTAATTTTATTTCTAGATTTGTAATTGTGTTTTCATAGCCTTTTACGAGAATGCGGTGTCTAAAAAGAAAAAAGTACAGTTGATATAGAAGGAATGATGTGACAAGCGAGTTCGATGGTAAAAGTTTCGCTGATTTACTTTTCTTCGATTTTCGAAACAGCTTGTTCTTTCTCGGAAATTTGTCGATCATGAGAACGTTCGAGTAATTCATTTGTTTCTTGAACCTCCCGTAGCATTGTTTCGTTTAATTGAAGTTTTCTTTTCAAGTCGTAAATCTCTTGTTTGCATTTTTCGTATTCAACTTTAAGTTGATTATAGGAATTGTATTTTTCAGAATTTTCGGTCTGCTCTTCGTTGTACTCTTCGCTTATTGAATTTCGCGTCGACATATTTTAAGGTTAAGTTTCGTTTCGTACATTCAAATTTAAAGACGGTATCGCGATGGACGTTATCCAAAATTAAACACCTACTTCGTCTGACACCTTCAATCCGTTCCTTTTCTCTCTCTCTCTCTCTCTCTCTCTCTCTCTCTCTCTTTTTTTCTACTTTTTCCCCCTTCCTCTTTTCTGAACTTTCTTTTTTTCCCTTCTTCTTATTCCGAACAATAATTCGTGCGTAAAGAATCTAAACCTCTTTGTTTATCCTCCTATATTTCAATTTTCTTTTTTTCCTTCTTCCCCCCTCTTTCTTACTTCTTTTATCCTTATTTTCTATTCCATTTAAATTTAAAAAAGGTTGAAATGTTAAGAATAAAAGTTATATTACCGCTTTAAAAGACACGTGTAATTTTTCCAAATTACAATTTGATTTCAGACGGCTTTCACGTTTCAAATATCGCATACTACGACTCCATATCAATTATTGGTGTCTATTTTAAATAAACGAGCAAACACTTTAATGTCCAAAGGATATCCGAATGATTTCACTCTGAAAGTTTGCGGTCAAGAAGAGTATTTAATAGGAGATTATCCTTTAATACAGTTTAGTTATATTCAAGATTGCCTAGCAAAAGATATTATTCCTACATTAGTTACTCTGAACAGAGATAGTGTCTCTGTCGATCAAGAAAATACCGCGGAGAATGTGGAGGCAGATACTTTGCAACGTACAAGGCCTTCTTTTTCTACGCTAACGCTACGTAAAAAGGGTAAACATATATCTGCTTGGAAGATAGAGGAACCGTTTGTTTTTACCGTGAACGCGATCTCACGATTAAATTGCGACGCAGCCCATCGGACCGTTGAGGTATAATTGTGCCGTATTATGAGTTAGTTGTCATTCGTTTTGTTATACCTTTGAAACAGCTAATTTTTACACTTTTGATGATACTTATTTGCGTAGATTGGTCTGCAAGCTGGTCTTTTTCATGGTGGAAAATCTCTATGCGAAAGTCAGAAAACTAAAGAAACTGTCGTTAATTCCGACGGCAGTTGCGAATGGGAAGAAACGTTGAGGTTTGATATAAAAGTAAGGGATATACCACGAATGGCTAGGCTGTGTTTTGTCCTATATGAAATTAGTAAGACTGCGAAAGGACTGAAAAGTCGTAGATTAGTTAAAGATACCAAACAAGAGTTTTTTATAAATCCGCTATGCTGGGCTAATACAACTATATATGACTTTAAATCTCAATTAAAAACGGGAGCGATGACACTGTATACATGGACATATGCTGAGGATATGCAAAACGACGATCTTCTACATCCTCTCGGAACGGTAGTGTCAAATCCTCATATAGATAGAGCGGCTGCTTTAATGTTGACATTTCCAAAGTAAGTTTTGTTTTTTTTTCTTTTCATTTCTTTCCTTTACTTTTCCACTTTCTTTTTATTTATCTATATTCTTCTTTTTTTTCTTCTTTTTTTTTTTCTTTCTTTTTTCTTTTTCTACGTTTCTCCAAAAATCTCCTTTTCTTTCCCTTTCCGTCATTTTATATATTCGAGCTGTCTATCTGTCTTTATATTTGATCCACGTTAGCTATGGGAAAGAGAAGTCGGTTCTTTATCCAACTCCGGAGAAAATGGTGGAATACGCGAGAAAGTTACGAGAATCATCTACCGAACGTTCGATTCAAGAAGAACCCGATCAAGAGTCCGATGTCGGTAAGCTTCAGCAACTTGAACAACTTCGATTATTAGCAGACAGAGATCCATTACACGAACTTCACGAGCAAGAACGAAAGATAATGTGGGCGTTAAGGCATCACTGTCTTCTTGAGATTCCCACGCTATTGGCCAAGTTGTTGCACTGTGTGGAATGGAATGATCATAGGTGAAAATCTAAATATTCGAAATACCAAATGATAGGAGTTATTTTAACATCGTCCATTTTCATAGAAAAAGAGAACGTTTAAATCTACTTTCCGATTCTCGACGTATACAGGGAAGTAGCTGAAGCTACGGCGCTGGTGCAACAGTGGCCCAAATTACCCGTCGAAAAGGCACTTGAATTATTGGATTATGCTTACGCTGATCAGAATGTTCGGAGTTTTGCTGTGCGTTGTTTAATGGATGTCAGCGATGAAGATTTGAGCCTTTATCTATTGCAGTTGGCACAAGCGTTAAAACACGAAAATTATTTATCCTGTGATCTGACGGAATTCCTGCTAAGGCGTGCGCTTAACAATCGAAGAATTGGTCACTTTTTGTTCTGGCATCTTAGGTTAGTATATTTTGTATCTTTTTGTATCTTTTTGTATCTTTTTGTATCTTTTTGTATCTCTTTGTATCTTTTTGTAGTGATAACGGCAGAATGATGCAGCTGTTATTTATTATTTCTCTAACTATCTTTCCTGTTTTACTAGATCAGAGATGCAAGTGGGTGCTGTGTCGGTTCGTTTTGGTTTAATATTAGAAGCTTACTGTAGAGGAAGCCAACAGCATATGAGATCGTTGTTTAAACAAATGGAATGCTTGGGTAAATTGAAATGTGCTTCGGAACAAATAAAACAACGAAAAGACCGGAAAGCAGCGTTACAAGGTTTTCAAGAATTTATTCAGGAACCCCATTGTCAAGAAGCACTGTCGAACGTTTTAAATCCGTTGGATCCGAGTTTTCGATGGAAACGTATTAAGTAAGTTACATTAAGATGGAATTAATGTAATTTGTGGGAATCGAGTCGAATTTGTACGAATACTAATGGCTTGCAGAATCGAGAAATGTAGAGTAATGGACAGTAAAATGCGACCACTTTGGTTAGTTTTTGAAAATGCTGATCCATTAGGCGATGATATTTACTTGATACTCAAACATGGAGATGACTTGAGACAAGATATGCTTACACTGCAAATGTTACGAATTATGGATAAATTGTGGAAGAGAGAAGGCCTGGATTTACGAATGAATCCGTATGGTTGCATATCAACGGAGAATAGAGTCGGTATGATTGAAGTAGTTTTAAATGCAGAAACAATTGCAAATATTCAGAAGGAGAAGGGTACTTTCTCAGCTACTGCTGCCTTTAGGTATATTGAAATACAAATTTTCACGTCTATGATACAATGGGAAAAGAAAGAAAAAAATGATTGTATTTTATATTTTTCCAATTGGGTTTGTTTCTTTATAGGCGAGGATCTTTGCTTGCTTGGTTGAAAGATCATAATCATACCGAAGCAGCATTGAATAGAGCTATCGAGGAATTCACATTAAGTTGCGCGGGTTATTGTGTCGCTACATATGTTCTTGGAATTGCGGATAGACATTCTGATAATATAATGGTGAAAAAGACGGGTCAATTATTTCACGTTGACTTTGGTCACATACTTGGACACTTCAAAGAAAAATTTGGATTTAGACGAGAACGTGTACCCTTTGTATTAACTAATGATTTCGTGCATGTAATAAACAAAGGTCAGACGAAAAAAGGTCAAGCAGTTGAATTTCAACGTTTTCAAAGTCATTGCGAACAAGCTTTTCTCGTCCTACGGCAACACGGAGGTTTAATATTATCCTTGTTTGCTATGATGATATCAACAGGATTACCTGAATTATCGTCGGAAAAAGACCTTAACTATTTAAGAGACACTTTGGTATGTTACTAGTATTTTGTCCCACCCCTTCTCTCTCTCTCTCTCTCTCCCCCCCCTTTCCTCTCGCTCTTTCCCTCGCTCTTTCCGTCTGTCTTTAAAATAAAAGAGTAATTTGTCAAGTAAACATTTATGTATTATTCGAATTTTTTGGAATTAGGTACTCGAGATGTCTGAAAGCGAGGCACAAAAGCACTTTAGGAGCAAATTTGACGAAGCTCTTTGCAAATCGTGGAAAACATCGTTAAATTGGGCCTCTCATAATATGTCGAAAAACAATAAAACAACGTGAATGGAAAGGATTCAATGAAACGAAGTGGAACGAGACGAATGAATTCGATGGACACATTTATCGACGTACGAGTGTCATCGGATCGTATTTATGTCGGAACATACAAAACTGGAGTCCGATAATGGACATTTTCGTCGAAGAGAATACATTCGGCGCAAAGAAAAGATGTAAAACATAGAGTGATCTGTCGCTGTTGATCATCAACAGCTATTTTCGTCATTGTCGTGACAGCAACGCGTGCAACGCATACGTATACATCCTTGTCCATCCGCCCTTCTCATCGTTATTTCTTCTTTTTTCCTTTTTTCCTTTTTACTTTCCTCCCTCTCTCCCTCCCTCCCACCCACCATTCAGTTTTTTTCTGTATCTATTTCACACATTCATAGTCACTACGCACGCAGACGTTTAATTGTTTATTCATTCATTCGCTATACCTTTCCTCTTTCCCTGTCTGCCACATTTAACAGGTGGACGGAGAATAAAAGCGGAATACGTATATAGTACATATCATTGGTTAACATTGCGAACGCGGGATTCTCATAAAAAAAGAAAAAAAAAAAAAAAAAAAAAAAAAGGAAGGGATTCCGAACAATCTTAAAAATTTCCGAACTCTGAAATACTATTGTATCAATTGTAATAAACGAAGTTATTCTTCATCTGTTTTTTTTTNAAAAAAGAAAAAAAAAGGAAAAAACATAGGCGTGCATTTGAAAAGAATATTTGAAGACATTTCACTCGCCGCACCAGATCGTCTTAGTATCGTAGCTGTGCCATTCCACTGGCACTCTTATAATCCTTCGATTGTAACAAGAAATGCTCCGAGAGTTGGAAGGGATTCCGAACAATCTTAAAAATTTCCGAACTCTGAAATACTATTGTATCAATTGTAATAAACGAAGTTATTCTTCATCTGTTTTTTTTTCTCTTTATTTGCGTAATACCTTTATTAAATGAATTTGACGTGTACGCTTTTCTTTTTCTAGCTGTTAAATGTTTGATCGTTGAGAGAAAGAAAGAAAGGATGGAAGGAAGTGAAAGAAAAGTACAAGCGAGGGAGAGAGAAATAGAATATTATTTATATTTGTAGGGCATAATACGAGGCTAGATAGACGTAGGATGCTTCTTTGTATTTTCGATACAACATATACTGTGTTTGGGGGGTTGGATATTTGAAATTGGACGTTTACTTGCGATATAATTTCAGCAAGAAAGTAATTGCAAGGAATTTTTCGAATGGAAATGTTAAGTTGGAAGGAAAAGGTTTTTAAGGTATGAATTGGAACATGATACGAGTATAGAGTAGAGAAGGGTAGAACGGGATAGGAAAGGATAAGAGAAAATGATTATATGGAATGTAATAAGGTGGACAAGGTCGTCGTGTGGATTCTTTTACTTTATTATTGGTCAGTCTCGTTGTTGGTAAGCTCGTGGATCACTGGAGTCGCGTTACATAAGTTGAGACGAAGCGACGGAAGAACGGATGGAGACGGAAGACAAGAGGTGGGAGTCGGCTGGCAATCCGAGAATGTTATGTACGTCGTTTGCGGCAACCTCGTATCTAAGTTCTACCTTGCCGTGCACAGAGTCGAATAGATCGAACAGTATCTCTTTCGAAACGCGTTGGTTTCAACGGCGATTCGATGTTCGCTGAAGAACATCGTACATCAGAGCAAAGAGAAAGCCATTAATTGTTTGGAAAATTTCCAAATTTTCGAATGGACATCGATCTACGAGGGGAAAGATTTTGCGATACCAGGTCCGATACCAGGCGTGACCTCGGAGGAAAGGATTATATGGAATTATTATCGGTCTTTATCGCGTGTTAAACAAAGGATTACGATCTGTGTGCATTCGCGGTGGAAATAGAAACCGGTTGTATCGTAACAGAGGCTGGAATATAGGAAATGAATATGTAAAAAGAATGTCTGGTTAATTACGAGTTGATCGGTATTTTATTTATACATCTATGCCCGGTGTTGCGTGTGGTTCGCAGGACGGTTCGAAGGAGAAATATAAATCGAAAATTGATGAGAAATTGAAAGGGAATAGAGAAGAAAATGACTGCTACGGAAGAAACTGAACCCCTAATTTCTTCAAGAGGTTTAACCATCTGTGGAAATAAGCCGCAAACAGTTTCGTACGATGCGATTTCATTGGTAAGCAATGTATCTGTCAAACGATTCGGTGAAATTCGACAAAATTTCGTGGTATTTGTCGGGAATTTATTGGAAATCGGGGAAATAAGTAAAATGCTATTGGTGGGGTAAACATTTGGCTTCGTTCGATGCATAAACGAAGATTACGATCATATGCATGGCTTCCTCGGAAGCCACGCATGGTTTTTTCGGCTTTGCCGGCATTTTATATTTTTATATTTCCCTTCGAACGTTATTTTGAAATGATTTTATACCCTGCTATTTGTACGATTTATTTCATTTTCAATGTTTTAAAATGTTCGGATTTTGTAACATATTCTCGGTTGACCGCAGGAAGGTAGCGAAAGAAGTGCAACATCGTGTAGAATAGGTTTCGATACATCGTCGTTCAAATTAAAGCCTATATTACCCTGTTCGAGTACAGTGGTATCTCCGTTGTTAACGGCGGCATTAACGCCGCATTCTAACGGAAATAGCGAAAACGAATCGATTACCTATACATGGAGCGACTTGAACGTATACGCGGCTAAAGTGAGCGAAAAGCCATGGGATATTTTTCTGGCGAGAAGGAAAACGGTAGAACGAAGACATCTATTGAAGGACGGTATGCGTATAAAATAGACACTTGGGAAGATGGAAAAGGCAAGGTTTCGACGCAGAAAACAGAGAGAGGAGAGAGAGAGAGAGAAAATTCGAACGAAATTGGGGAATAGAATTGAAACAAGTTGAAATAATTGATAATAAAAGTTTAGATTAGTCGAGGCGTTGCCTTGTTGCGATATTTTCGTTGATTGTTTCCAAAACGATTCTAATGATTTTAATCGGATTTATAAGGGTGAAATTTTGTTACAGTATGCGGCGTAGCATATCCGGGTGAATTACTGGTAATTATGGGGTCATCGGGGTCAGGTAAAACAACGTTGTTGAACGCTTTAACGTTTCGCTCGAGTTGCGGAGTAATAGCATCCGGCGTGATGGCCGCCAACGGACGAAGAGTATCTTCTACGATATTGACGTCGAGAACCGCGTACGTGCAACAGGATGATCTATTCGTCGGCACATTGACCGTTAAGGAACATCTTTTATTTCAAGCTATGGTTCGCATGGATCGAAGGATACCTATGGAGCAGAGATTTGATCGTGTACACCGAGTGATCAACGAGGTATATCGTAAAAGTACTTACATAACGCATCTTCTATACGCATACGTCTATAGTTGTATATGCCCTGAGCCTGTTTATCTCGAGCTGGAAATATATGTAGCATGCATACCAGGATATCAGCGTGTAACTATTTCTTATGGTACTTCAGCTTGCTCTAAGCAAATGCAAGAATACGGTAATCGGGCAACCGGGAAGGATCAAAGGACTTTCCGGGGGTGAAATGAAAAGGTTATCGTTCGCGTCAGAAGTTCTTACCGATCCGCCGTTAATGTTTTGCGACGAACCTACATCGGGCCTTGATTCTTTTATGGCGCATCAAGTGGTTTCCGTGTTGAAAGCTCTAGCCGGTAAGTAGTTGATCAGGTGGATATGCGACGTAAGTTGGTTGAAAATTTATGAAATACAGCTATAAGGAAGGTCGATGAAAGACATGAATGATGTGATGTCCTAGCTCGTGGTAAGACAGTTGTCGCTACATTGCACCAGCCTTCGTCAGAATTGTTCGCACTGTTTGATAGAATTTTATTAATGGCGGAGGGAAGGGTGGCGTTTATGGGTACAACGTCGCAAGCTTGCACCTTTTTCGAGGCGTAAGTAATCAAGATGTATTTATTTCTCATGTAAGATTCACGTGT
Source organism: Euglossa dilemma (assembly GCA_002201625.1). Taxonomy (NCBI): domain Eukaryota; kingdom Metazoa; phylum Arthropoda; class Insecta; order Hymenoptera; family Apidae; genus Euglossa; species Euglossa dilemma. The sequence goes on from NIJG01000245.1 coordinate 41,661, forward strand.
ATTTGTTATAAATCTCTGTTCTTGCACGAATTTATTAATTAATAATCGTTTAATCGTTGTTGGTTATTTTTCAAAAAGCAGTCGAACGATGTTTTGCAGGCTTGGTGCTGCTTGTCCCAGTAATTATAACCCGGCGGATTACTTTGTTCAAATGTTAGCGGTTGTACCAGGCCAGGAGATATCCTGTCGCCATGCGATAAATACCGTGTGCGATGCCTTTCAAAAGAGCGAACATGGTATTAAAATTGCATTAGAGGCAGAGGCAATAAACGGTGAATATGAGGATTCTTTACGAGATTCGAAATATTCTAAAAATCGATCGTTGTATAAAGCAAGCTGGTGCGAACAATTTCGCGCTGTTCTCTGGCGTTCTTGGCTATCGGTTATCAAAGAACCGATCCTTATTAAAGTTCGCCTATTACAGACTGTCGTAGGTATTACTGTGGGAAAAGAATAAAAAGAATAAAAAGAGAAAAAGAAAAAAAAGAAAAAAAGAAAAAAAAGAAAAGAAAATAATAGAGAAAGAAAAAGAGAAGGAGAGAAAAGATAAAAGAAGAATACATGGTGGTAGTCGTAGTCGTTACTTTCTAAAGTAGCGTATAATTTCTTTCAGATGGTGTCTCTATTGATCGGTATTATTTACTTCGATCAAAGATTAGATCAAGACGGAGTAATGAATATCAATGGTGCTTTGTTCATATTTCTCACAAACATGACTTTCCAGAATGTGTTTGCCGTAATTAATGTAACATTTCCTTTATTTATGTAAAAACGACGTTACGGATGATTTATCGACGATAATGGCTATACCGTTATTAATTTGCATTGCGTTTCTGCACAGGTTTTCTGCACAGAATTGCCGATATTTCTACGGGAAAATCGAAATGGTATGTATCGTACCGATGTATACTTTCTATGTAAGACGCTCGCAGAAGCACCCATCTTCGTAGCGGTTCCCTTTCTCTTCACTGTTATCGCTTATCCTATGATTGGATTGTATCCGGGAATCGATCATTTTTTCATTACCGCCGGCATCGTTGCTCTTGTCGCAAATGTCTCGACGTCTTTTGGTGAGAATACCACATCTTATACCGCATGCAAATACAGTTCTACCACGTTTCTCATATTTTTCTAAATACTTTCACCATGTTCCTCAGGCTATCTGATATCTTGTGTTAGCAACAATTTGTCTATGGCGTTATCCATCGGACCACCAGTGATTATACCGTTTTTGTTATTCGGCGGATTTTTTCTAAATACGGCGTAATATATTAAAATAATATAATTAACTTGATACGTATCAAACGCGATACATATTTTACACGTTTAAGCGTATATTTACATTGTACCTGTATGAATATCTACGATAATTCTTCTACCGTGTCTTTTAGGTCCGTTCCATTCTATTTTGAATGGTTTTCTTATTTATCTTGGTTTCGTTACGGTAACGAGGCCCTTCTTATCAATCAGTGGTCAGAGGTGGAGACCATAGCGTGCACTAGAAGCAATGCAACTTGCCCGAAAACTGGTCGAATGGTTTTGCAAACGTTCAATTTCAAGCAGGTATTCATTTTCCTCTTTATCTTTTCATATATTCTCTTATACACTTCGTATCTAATTATAATGTAATATAATTTCCTTTCGGTTTTAGGAACATTTCTGGACCGACATCGCGTGTCTCTTCTCCTTAATTATCGCCTTTCGTTTTTTAGCATTTATGGCTTTGTTGTCAAAGACTTGGCGCAATTCGAAGCAAAGATAGGACGGAAAACATGGTACGCGCATAAAGATTCCTCTTGATATTCGATAATTGCTGCCATTGCTGTCACACCAACAACCGCGCACAAGTAGTGCCGTTTTTCGTCGGATAGCGTTCCCCTTCGTTTCTTTATAATTTTACTTACTCTGTATACGAATAGGTGAATGATTAATCTTAATGTTCTCATAACGTGTATGATCTTATTAAAGGTATTGAAATTACTTTGTGTCATTTACTCGAGCCAACGTAAAAATGTCAAAAATGAGTAAAAAATGAGTAAAAAATGAGTAAAGGAATGATTTAAAAAATGGCGATATTAGCGTTATTAGTATGATCGAAGATGCTATAGATACTCGGAAAAGTAGGGAATGTAACCTTGAGGTAGAGTGTCAGCATCGGTAGGTAAAGGAAAAACGCGTTCCGGAGAAAATGCGTCTAGAATTTTTTACAGTCTTCTTTCTTTCTTTCGTATTCTGCGTTTACCGCAGAAAAGGACGAAGCAATGGAAAAGGAAAAAGATAGGAAGGGGCTGTGGGCGGGGAAAGGGAAAGAGAAATAAGGGAAAAGAGAAGGAAGAGTGGCTAGATAGAGGGAAGATTGAACGCAATTCGAGCTCGGCTGGATGTTTGGTATTTCCTGTTAACTGTTGCGGGTGAGAAGCGGTGGACATCGTTGTGACCACCCTTCCAGTTCTAGGCTCGGATATCGTTGACAAACCGGTTGTTATTCATACCGTGTGAGCGCGTATACGTAGAAAATAAATAATAGCGAAGCACAAGTTAGAATCTACTGTACTTGCTATCAATACTTTTCTTCAAATCCTAAAATTCCGAGGATAAACTTATTTTATTTTCCGTTATAACTCTGCTGTATAATTTCAATTACGCGATAACGCAAATCAATTGTTTGCTCCAACTCGTTTTAAAGGATTCGATTTGGTGACTTTCCAAATTTCCAAATGTGAAACATAAGGAAGAAAATAGGAAAGCCGAAATGTATGAGAAATAGGCGTATGAATAGGAAAGGCGTATAGACGAGGGATACTTGTATGACTCGCACGAGACGCGTAAGTATGCATGTATAAGGTTTCCATATTCGATTACTATAATACATCGAATCTGGTTTCTTCTCGCACCTCCAGCTCTACTTCCGTATTATATTTATTCAACAGTTTATTCTTAGTTTATTCTTCGTTTATTCTTAGTTTACTCTTAGTTTATTCTTAGTTTACGATTAGGGTGTGTATATTTGTGGCTTAATCGAGATAATCTCGATTAAATACTTGTTCTTAAGACGTTGAGACTTTGTGCCTCTCATCCGAATCTTAATTATTTTGTTAATTTATTTGCTCCACGACCGTTCGTTCGTTCGTTCGTTCGTTTATTAGCAATTATTATTATTATTATCATCATCGTTAGAAATTATAATAAGGAAAATTGAAATACGTTTATGATGGAATGAATGAGAATGGTACGTGATATTCAGATTACGCACGTTCGAAGGTTATTTAGAGTGAAAAGTAAGGTACAGAGGGAAGCAGAATACTGTCGGATCGAGCGGTAATGCAAGAGCTATCGCGTAGCAGCGAGTTCAGTAACAATCTCATTCGCGGTGTAACTCGGTTCTATCGTGCCTGCTCGGTTCGCTCGGTCGGTTGTACGGAAACGGTTCTACTTTTTCGGAAACGTTAAATGAAGATAAGTAGTCAAAGTTTTCTCCTTGATCGGTATGTACGCGTCAAAATCCAACTTGGAAATCGAAATTCGAAATACGAATGAAGAGCATGTTATAGAAGAGAATGCGACTTGTTTAAAAGGTGTGACGCTTACATGGAAGGATCTTTCGGTATACACGATGGATCGCGGTAGGAGGAATGTATGCAAACAACTAATCAATAACGGTATGTAATTTGGCTCGTGTGACAAGTGAAACTTACTTGTTACAGGATATTTATTACTGATATCGTCGAACAAACATTTATTAACGAAATTCACGTTTATTATTAACGAAATTCAGTACGAGGTGCGGCGGAACCTGGTAATCTGACGGCCATAATCGGTGCGAGGTAAGTAAGACTGTTTTCATAAATTTCGATTAGATCTCGTTGGTAAAATCTCGTTGGCAAATCGTTGGTAAATCAAAGGAAATCTAATGGAATATTATTTTATTCGATTTTTCATTATTTTTAATTATTAAATTCGAATGATTAAATTTATCCTTTAATCCAGTGGAGCTGGTAAAAGTTCGCTGATGGCGGCATTGGCCTTTCGTACCGGATGTAAGTGTTTCCCTCTTTCTCTTTATTTCTGCTTCTACGCTTGATACTTGATCCCCTTTCTCGCGTTATCCTGATCTTTGATTCTTTATAGCCGAACTTTTAATTCATGGAGATATAAGAGCAAACGGAATGATGGTCGATTCTTCTTACATGATGGAGAACAGTGGTTACATGCATCAAGAAGATATATTCGTCGCTACGATGACGGTGGTTGAACATCTTTGGTTTATGGTATTAAGATGTATGATGGTATTAAGATAGATTCTTTGCCTACGTTATTATTTCTTATATGTTGCTGGTGTGTTTTGCTGGTCGATACAGGCTCGAATGAAACTTGACGGGAGGATACAACTATTGGATATTGGAAGAAAAATCGACGATTTGTTAAAAGATGTCGGGTTAACAAGTAGACGCGATGTACGAATTGGTAATGACATCGATGACAAAGTATTGTCTGGCGGGGAAAAAAAGAGATTGTCCTTTGCCACGGAAGTACGATACAGTCACCATCGTTCTATTTCATCTTTCTATTAATCTCTTCCTTTCGAGCGACACCTATCCTCTTCGCGTATCCATTTAATTAAGTCTCTTTCTTACTTTTCTTCCGTCAGTTATCGTTTCCGTATTTCTATTCTCCTTCATATCCATCCTCTATTTATTAATCGTTCTTCCTCAGTTGTTAACAGATCCGAAGATATTGTTCTTGGACGAGCCGACAACTGGACAAGACTCCCATTCGGCAAATTGCCTTGTCTCTCAAATGAAGTCGTTCGCAGCGGCAGGACGAACAGTGTTATGTACCATACATCAACCAAGTTCAACCATATTTAATTCTTTCGATCGAATAATATTAATTGCCGAAGGACGGGTTGCATTTGCAGGTCGAATAGAGCAGGCAATGGAATTTTTCGCAAGGTACCTTTCAAATCTAACAATCATTTTTCCATCGTTCAACTGATTCTCTCTTCAGTCAGGGATACGAGTGTCCGCGGAAATACAATCCAGCTGATTTCCTCATAGCGATTGTCGCCACGGATACAAAGAAACATGCGAATAGCGAACAACTAGCCCACAAGATATGCGATCTTTTCTTAACGAGTCAGGCTTCTAACGAAATTGATCGTATTTTAGAGAAGCAAATGCAGTCGGTACATTCTTCAAATCTAACCACCTTTTATTCCTCTTTATCTCCTTCAAACATTACGCTAACAAATGGTTCATCTTATTATTTTAGTCTACGTCGAAATTAATTGTCGATAATAAATTTATCCTGTGAGTATTTAATCAGATTTTATCTATTACCATTGTTTTTCGTTTATTTAATTCTGTTTTATCTACTTACATATAAGCCCTCCACCACATAGGAGGAAAGGAACGCGATATTGCTCACGGCTTTACTGGTTGATTTATCGAGACTTTCTGCAAATCTTAAGGGATCCATCGGTGCAAGTAATTAGAATACTTCAGAAAGTGGTAAGTGATTGATCGAGCGCGAGTGGAAAGGTTTGAAAAAGATCCAGAGCTATGCAATCTCGTGTAAGACAATCGTCGCAACAGATTAGAACCGTGTATTCTAATCATTCTTCACTACAATATATTAGTAATTGTTGTAGTCGACGTTATCTTTAATTATATTTGTTATATCGTGACAAATTTCACAGAGCGTGGCCACAATCGCTGGCTTGTGTTTCGTGGGTTCTGTAAATTTCGATCAACTAGGAATTCAAGCTACGCAAGGTGTCATTTTTATCCTGGTATCCGAGAACGCATTTTTCCCCATGTATGCTACATTAGCTTTGATACCGCAAGAACTACCACTTCTTCGAAGAGAGTACCGAGCTGGAATGTATCCGGTTTATTTGTACTATACTGCGCGTATACTTTCTTTGGCAAGTAAAAATTATCCATGATAATTCTCACAATGTTACATCACACGGGAAATAATTGAAAATCTGAATATATGGATTGCAGATACCTGGCTTGATCATAGAACCATTATTATTCACAAGTATCATATACTGGTTAGCTGGATTGCGAGATAACGTTGAAACTTTTGCACTCACGTTACTCGTTCTTCTACTTACTATAAACGTGTCAACTGCCTGTGGTAAAACTTTACATAGTTTACCTATTGCTAGACAATTTAAATACAACTAACTCACGCGAATGATTTTCAGGATGTTTCTTTTCAACGGCATTTGGAAGCGTACCATTAGCAATGGCTTATCTAATACCGTTTGATTATATTCTTATGATTACTATGGGTCCATTCCTCAAACTAGGGTATTTTTAATTACAGCCAATTTCATCTGTGTATATAAGATAATTGTGCGAGAGAGAGAGAGAGAGAGAGAGAGAGAGAGAGAGGAGGGGGGATACAAAGTTAATATGAAACGTGTCAACTAATGTATAACGTATTTTAGAACATTGCCATTATACATTCGATGGGTAAAATACATTTCCTGGTTACTACATTCCAGCGAAGCGCTTACTATTTTGCAATGGAACGGTATGCATAATATATGTAAGTTTTATCCTATCCTATCCTGTGTATAGATCCTTAACGTGCGCACAGTTGATCGATCCTTCGTATATTTTTCTAGCTTGTGAAATAACTAATCCTGAATTACCTTGTATCACCGAAGGAATCCAAGTCTTGCATCGCTACGATTTCGATGAAAGTCATTTCTGGATGAATATGATATTAATGGTTATTATCTATCTTGTTTTTCACATTTTTGCTTGCATATGTCTGTGGAATCGTTGCAGATGGAAATGAACAAAATTTTGATCGTAACACCGATTTTTGTATAATGTATTACATAATAATANGATGGACGATTAATGCCGGTGAGTGAAAAACCGGTAAAACTTTGGTACAATGGTATAACTGAAAAGATATAAATGGAATAATTGAAAGGTGGATTATACGTTAATTGGAAGAAAATAGAACGTGAAACTTTGAACGACGGTATTAACACTAAACCCACCATGGTCCGAATCACTGTTTTACAAACTTTTGTTAGAAATTCCGCGTTCAATGTTATAATCTTAACCTCTTGAGATACAAATTAAATACACTTGATGCGACTGGAAAACATTATTTTAATTCGCTAAGTTGAACTAGAGAATGGAAGCTAAAAAGGAATTTATTCTATTTTATAAAGCTTTTACTTTTTTTTTTTATTCATCCGTCATTTAACCATGATAGGTTTAGTGTTAAAAATGGTCATTTAGGCCATGGTACATTTAATGTTGACCCTTTTGTACTCGAGAGGACCCTCGGTCGCCATTTAATTAAATTTCAAAAGTCTGGCGTTTGAGTGACAAATGTGTCACTCTGACAATCTGTATTTTCATAATAAATATGAGTGGGTATCGCAGATGAATAGGCGTGTGGTTTAGTTCTAAGCGAATGCGTGCAGATGGATAAAAGAAACCGCGTACAAGGAGATCGGATGAACGGTATATCGATGAGGAGTGAAGAGTTTAGAAACGATAGGGAATGTTAAGATACGTGACAAAGGCATTGTTGAGGAAGGAGAACACGAGTACCAAAGAGGACGGAGTGACAAGGTTTAAATAATATTACATAATAATAATAATATTAAAAATAATAATGAAAAGAAAAATGGTTGAAATACTTATACAATCGTTTTCCTTTCCTTTAAGCAATTTTTCTTTCTTACAGAAAGAAAGAAAGAAAGAAAGAAAGAAAAATCAATGCCCAACTATCTTGGATATCTTGCACTTAACTTTGCAAGATGGGGGAAAATTAATACGTCGTATTAAAATTCGCAAACATGGATAGTATGTATTATCCACGGGCTTTAAATGATCAAAATTCCACTTTTCTTGAAAATCCACGGATCCTACCCGCATGTACGATGTTACGGTATATTGTATGTTTAAATTGTAATATTATTTACAATGAAATTATATCTTACATACTCTTACACACGATTACACACGTTACGATAAATCGATATCCCATTGTATACTGATTCGACTAAAACTAAATAACTGAACTCTAACTCTACTGTTGGTTGATCACATTATCGATTATTTGTACCGTTTATTGCAAGCTGCTAAGTATACATAGATAAGGATAATAAGACAGGATAAGTTCTAACGATTTACCTTTGCAGGTAGGAAGAGAAGTATTTACATCATGTTTATCCGAGTCGAAAGATCAGTCGAAATCGAAAGTGAAAATTTGTTTATGCAGTCGAGAATGAAGTAAAATAGAAAATGAAAAGGAATATAGGAAATGTAATAGCTTGAATTTTGTACTGAACTATCGTGAATCGATAACATTGAAAATGACGTGAAAATGGTAAGGAACAGCTGAATCCGTGAAACTTGGGATTAAAGAAACATATAGATCTATTGGATATGTTAGTCTGAGCTGTGACGACGACGACGACGACGACGACGACGATGATGATGATGATGATGATGATGATGTTAGGTCTAGTTTTACGAATATATATAAAGTTTACCGATTAGAAAGATGTATCATCAACGATCGGTATAGTGGCGCGTTGCGTATTTCGCGTATAGATGTCGCAAAGATACGCTTAAGCAAATTAAGGTGAGTGGAGTGGCGGATTGCACGATAGTGAAGGGAGGCGAAAGAGAGCGAATGGTATTACATGGTGGGGCACTGAGGATGGCCCGTAGTGGAAAGAAGAGGAAGAAGTATAGAAGAAAGAAAAGGTTAAAAGTAGAGGAAGACGGTTAGAATAATGGCGGGCAGAAAAGTAGTGTTTCGTGACACATTTTTCACGGTAGTTGAAAATTAAATTACTACAAATGGTGCAAGAGTATCGAAAAGTAGATTAAACGTTAGTTTTTCTCCATTTCCAATGACGGCTATCTTTACGGACTTTATAGTCGCGAGTGTGCTCGATCCTCTTAGGTCGCCATATTACCGTGTCGTGCCGTGTAGTATCGAATTGTGCCGTGAACGTTATCACTTTCGTACAAAGGTTCTATAGATATAATAAAGTAATTCGGTATATCGTTATATTTGACCAAACTTGAAAACACAATCGGCATTATGGTTTGTAGAAAATCTTTCAGTTAACCTATAGTGCGAGTGAATCGGAGCGTCGATTCAATTGACATGAGGTGGATTTGTGGAAGACGATCGGCTGGTTATTCTCAAGAATAAATCAAGAGGAAAAATGTCTGTAACTAGTGTGCTAAAGTGATTGTCCGAATACGTGTACTGTCCATTTACGATTATGGTTCTACTGTACGCTTGCATTATCTATTTACGAGTCATGTGTCTGTTTGGATATGCATCGATATAAAGGATAATTTTGACAAAACGTTCGTTACAAAGAAGATTATGTATTCGAAAACGAAGTTTATCGCCCGCCGACACATCTTTTATGGCGAGCATCTTGCTAGGAGCACACTGTCTGACATAACTTTTTTCCATTTGTCCGAGCATAGTTGGTGCGGATGAACTGTTTAAGAGGGAAGAAAAAAGACAAAAGGACGAACTCAATTTCATAGCACCAATTAATTTATCCCCGTATCAGGGAAAACGAAGGAAGAACGACAGGGGCGCTGCGAGCACTCGATGCGCGACACTTCCTACTTGAGGTGTGTACCCGGTGTAGGTTTAGCGATTCTCTCTCTCTCTCCCACTCTGTCTCTCCTTCTCTGACCAATTCACTTTCTTGCTCGCCCGCTTACTCGCTCGGTTGCATGCTCGCACACGCGCGCGACCGCGTCCGTCTTCTTTCCTGCTTCCCTACAGCTAGATATTTCAAACGCGCGTATTTTCATTTCTGTTTTTTAATGATATACTCTTTTTCATTTAGCGCTGATTTTATATAAGTAGGTAGACGTATGATCGTTGAAAATTAATAACGCGACATCATAATAGGATTCTTTGATTTTTATTATTTTAGCCATTTGTCGTATTCTCTGCGATAATGGTCTTGTTACTTAAGAGATGATTTGCAATGCAACTAGAATCAAGCGTTGGTTATATTTCAAGTGAATTCAACGTCGTAATTGTAAATTATCAGTTGAAGGTCGTCGACATTTGACAGAGAATGAAAATGGAGATAGATAGTATTTTTTGTTTTTTTTTTGAAAATTGGTCTCTGTTGATATAAAAAAGAGAAATAAAGGAAAAAAAGAAAGTAAGTCGAGTGAAAATAACGAAATGCGTTCCCACTTTCTTATCTCGCGTTTATCATAATAATCGTGATCGGTAATGTTAAACAACGCCAAACTGATTCGTTTATCAATGATACGAATCATTCGACGTATTTTTGGAAATGAGCAACGTATCTCGCGATGTTGATTCGCCGAGTAGATTTAGTTAAAGAACGAATGTAAATTGCTTAGAATTAGTGGAAAAACGGATGGAAAGCGCCGAGAAACGTAACACGTTGGTCAACTGGATGAGAAACGGATAAAAGGAAATAAAGGAGAAACTAATATTTAGGTGTATGTTTCGTAAGTTTCGATCGAATGGAAGATGAGGCGATCTATATTAGTTTAATTCTCTGGTTTGGAACATTGCTCGAAACGATCTGGTCACGTGCAGTACGTACTAGGTGTATTTGTAGTTTGTAGTTAGGTGTATTTGGTGTAGCAGTGATTTGGCGCGCAGAAAACTGCCGCATGGTTCCGAGAAAATTTGTACACTTTTCCAGACCGATGTGTTTAGAAAACGTTAAAAACGATGCAACAAGCTAGCACTAAAACACATCTCCGCGTCCACTTCATCTCCTTCTCCTCTTTTGCCTCCCGCGACTAACGAACGGGATGGAAAAATAAAAAAGAATTTTAAAAGTCATTGTTTCGAGTGGAGTAAATTATATCAAGAAAGTATGTCGCGTTACGGAGAAAGTAGAATGTCTCGCTGCTCAGCCGACCGGTGCTTATGTATGCGTATTAATTTCAATATGTATAGCACATGGTATGATTGAGAAGCGAATACGACAACTGCTAAGAATATTATGAATATGCGGAGAAATCGTGGAAAAGTTTTTCACTGCACATTGTATCGTATGAAAGAATGAAACGCGAAGGAATATATGGAAATAGCCCGATTCCCCGTCACTCGTGACAATTACGCTTTTCCGTTTTATTTCGTGAAATTTGAATTACGATACACGGTATTGTCGGAATAATAAGAATTTACAATTATGTTACATTTCTGTTGGATTTATGTTAGATTTATTGGTTGCTTTTAGGAAACGGCACAATGGCTGAGGACCGAAATAATTCCCAAGGGTTGGTTGGGCAGGCGCATACGGTACGTAAAACCAAACGATCGTGCCAAACTTCGATTCGGTTTATTTTAGTGGGCAAAGCTGGGAAACGAATTTTCGCGATTCTAACGAGGGTAGCAAGAGAAGAAACCGAAACAGTCGGTTCACTGTGCGATTTTCTCAAGATTTAAACAGGAATTAAACAGGAATTAAACAGGAAGATTTTCCATTTTATCCATTCGCCTATTAACTTGGCAGCGTTGCACAAATCTTACCTATAGATCTTAACCTTTTAAATTCTACTCTTTATTCCTCGTTGAATTCTTGCTTTTCCAAGTATTTATCCGGTAAAGTCTTCCACGTTAGCGTGATAGTTGCTCTCGTTGTTATCGTCACATCAATTTCGATAAATGTTGCTTCTTTTCTTAACTTTTCTCTCTCGATATCTGTATTATATCGTATTATATCGTATTATATCCAAGGTGGAAAAGCAAAAAGTTGAGAAGCAGAGAAAGAATGGGAAAGAATGGTTTAATTTCTCGTTGGTTTTCCATATTTTCCATAGGAATTCGCAGTTTGTCGAATTGGCATTGGTTGTAGATAAGGAAAAGGAGAAGGAAAAGGAAAAGGAAAAGGAAAAGAATAGAATTTGTTTCAGATAGAACACGGTTCGCCAGCAGGTGGCACATCGACGGTGTCAGCAGTGTCGGAAGTCGGAACGATCGGTGGTACGATAGGGACAACAACGAGTGGCATTCGACGAGGAAACGACTCGCCACCGCGAGGTCCACGAACATTATTGCTACGTCGAAGTGAAAATGGTTTCGGCTTTACGCTACGTCACTTTATCGTTTATCCGCCCGAGTCTTGTTGCGTAAGTATTAAATTCCATTGATACCAGCATCTCGTATACACGATCGACGTGTCGCAGCTTCCGAAGAAGAAAGAAACTGACGAAAATCGATGTTGTTGATTAGATGTTACCAGGACACGAACGAACGAGAATAGACGAACCGATGGACACGATATTCGTGAAACAGGTACGCGGAAATTCGCCAGCAGCAGAAGCGGGTTTACGCACAGGGGATCGAGTGGTTTCTGTAGATGGGAGACCGACACGTGGTGAACAATACGCGAAAGTAGTTCAACGTATTCAACAGGCAGGACCTTGGTTACGACTTCTCGTGGTGTCCAAAGAAGACGATATCTTGCAAAGATATTTCGGCGAGACTGCTCACAATCCCGAAACGAATCAGCGACCGCGATTGCGTTCTCCGGAAAGAAGTGGTCACAGGCAACGTAGATCTGTCAGTATGATTCCTGGTTTATCGCCAAGGACAAGGCAATCGTGGGTTTGTTCCGCGCCAAGTACAGTATCAACATCGCTGTGTCACGATCAAGAATCGACTCGACAATTGATCGACGACGGTCTTTCCAGTCGAGATCAAGAAATCCGATCGAACGATTTTTCCGATGAAATTCAACAGACGTCCGGGAATAATGGTAAAACGCAGTCGCAACTAACGAGAAATCTCGTTTATCGTTGCAAACCTTCGCAAGATGTAGCTAGTCGATATGAAATAACCGATGAGAAAATAAAATTACGAAATCAGCAACAACAATTGGCCAGAGATACTTCGAATTTCGCTATGTTACAGTCTTATGATAGATCGACACAGCCAGATGTAAAATATGACAAGTATGATGTTTATGACAGAACGCGTTCCGAATCTATCTATTCGAGGACCAACAGCGATCAAATTTACGATAGGATCAAAGATCCGATATACGAACGCGTTCGGTTCGGGGAATCGATGCGGACAAACATCGATGAACACCATCGTCAACAGCAACAATCACCGCAACAGCAGCCGCAGCCGCAGCAGCAGCAGCAGCAGCAGCAAGCGCNCAGTATTATCAATCCCATCAACAACATGCGAGTTTGACGCGTGCTCCGTTATCTCGAGCAGAGCCGCAGGTACCTATTTATCGGCCTGCTACAAGAAGAGCGAGTACACGGCGCGCCAGTGAAGGAAGTACCAGTAGCTCGATAATGAATAATTTCGAAACGACCAGCTACCTTAGTACCGACGCACTTAAATCTTGCGATCCTCTTTCCAGATTTAGCGTCGATTCTAGGAGGGGTTCTTCTCCGGTTCATGTTAACGATCCTCAATCGTACGAGCCCAGTTGTACTCTAGTCGGAAATGAAACGAACGGTAGCAGAACCGAGAACAGAAATGGAAATTTGAGTGGGTACAGAATGAATAATGGTATTGGCTCGGGGTCTACTACCGGCGCAAATATCGCAAGTACAAATATCGATGACTCGATTATCATGACGAGAATTCGCAAAAGTTTCGAACAGAAAGAGGAATTTTTGCGAAGGCCAAGCCATCCGATTGGCTGGTTTCTACCGGATGAAAGACCAGAATCTCCTGTTAGAAATAACAACAACGCGGCTGTAATTCCACGGGAATTTTATGCAAGGCCGCAGAAACTTCAGAAACAAATTTGGCCACCGAATGATTCGAAACAGGACCAACAACCGTCTACGTCGAGATCTACTCAAGATAACAGAACCTTTTCTGGCAAACTCGCCTCGGATAAATCCTCTTCTAATCAGAATGCACAAAGATCGAAGAGTAGCAGTAGTAATACCGTAGAAGAAATCGACTATTTTACTCCTCGGAACGAACAAATCGAAGAATCTTCAAACGCGATTCATCCTTTGGAACAACATGTACATCAACAAATGCAACTAGTACCGATATGTGATCGTCTAAGTACTCCGTCCGTTTACGAAGATCCTCGCGATTCCTCAGATTCCAAAGAGTCTGATAAACATCAGCAACAATTACAACGAAATATCGGCAAGTCGGGTAACTTTGTTGGTACATTGTCCAGGATACATGAAAACATTGCCAGCGTAGGAGCTTTGCTCTCCTGTGAACGACAATCTGTCGACGTGAAAAACAGTTCTTCTTCTTTACCCTCCTCTCCCGGGCCTGAAAAGAAGGTGGTAAACGATAAGTATCCGGTGCTTCCGCAAGGGCTACAAATCGTATCGAAGCGAGCGAAACAATTCGAATCGGGACGATTGTTGAGCGACGACGACGAACCGACCGGTGATAGAACCAACCTCTACAAAAGCGAACTCTCAAGATTATCTAACAAACGTAGCGTACCGAATGTCGCTGTCCGAAAAAGGGAATTCGAATCGAAAGCCGAAGCTCAAGAACCGAGGAGAGTGCCATCCGTTTCGATTAGAGAAACGAAATCCTTGGATAGTGGTAACTTTGCCCGTTTGCTTTTTTTTTTTTTTCCTTTTCCCCACCCCCTTTTCTCGTATCTTTTTCTTAGTATCCTTATTATTCTTACCATTCTTGGTATTAATTGATCGGACAGCATCGTTCACGTAAGATTACGAATAAAACGGAACGTAATCGAATGTTGGAAGAAATTTCCGAATAGATAATACCTTTTAATATCGTCCCTCTGAGATTCTTATCCATTCTAAATATCTCACTGTGAATATTTAGGTTACGGATTAAAAGGAAACAGAATAATTCCTGTAGGCAGCAGGCACATCCATTGCGAACCACCGGTCAACTATAACACGATAGAAGGTAGAAGAGAGATTCGAGTTAGATAAATGTTGTGTGTTGCCGGTGCATTTTCCTTCCTGCTACCCTTTTTCGTTCCCTTTTTCATTCCCCTTTTCATTCCCCTTTTCATTCCCCTTTTCATTCCCTTTTTCACTTCTACTTTCATAATCGAACAATACTCTGTTATTTCTACCGTTCCAGTGTTCAACGCACAGCTTTCAATCTTGCGTTCTTACATTCTCCTGGTCAAGTACCGCCGTTTACCGTCTTTCAACCGGCATTATACGTTTCTCTGTGTTCAACGCTACAACCTTGAAAACTTTTGCTAACGCTAGAAATATTATTTCACTATTAAGAATGTCCTCCTAATGTTCTGTTATTTTCGCCTAACTTATGCAGAAACACAAAATTCGAAAATCACAGATGTGGAAACGGTACGGCCAAGAGTTCGTAGCAATAGCGCCGAATCATGGGAATCGACGAGCAATTCTGCAAAGCTTCGCTGGGTCGAACAACAAAACGATAGCGAACGAAAGCGAGATGATACAAATGGAAATGACGATTTCGTATACGTGGATGCAACAAGAAGTACGAGTGACGGGAACGAGAAAATGATTGAAAAACTACCCAGGAAACAGCAACAGGATGGTTACGCGCAAATCATCAAAGCCGAACACGGTTAGTTTTCTCCATGATATATTCTAGATTTTTCCCTTCTGTCCCATTCAGACTCGATAATCTTGTCTCGAATGGTCCGTTGAATCTACCGTTAGTCAATGATCGTGAATGATTTGAAGGTGTACTGACGTCGGATAATGATATGCACAATAACGAAGTTGTGTTCAGGCGACAGAAGAATATGCAAATTGGTAAGCATACACAGAAATTACAGAGAGAGAGAGAGAGAGAGAGAGAGAAATTAACAAATGTTCGTCCGTTCCGTCTTGGTGTTTATTTTCTTTCTATTTTCAGCAGATGAGGATCGTGCAACGAGAAGGGTGTCTTACTTGAAAGCAACTTGGGGTGAACGAATCCACGTTGACAGTGATTTGGAACTAAGCGATTCCGAGCCGATTATCCATACTTCTAGAAGGTAGGTCGAGGTCACTTGCGCTACAGAAACAAGCTTTTCCTCTAGGTTTATCCATGAATGTCGCGTATTCTCTGTCATGTGAGGGTATAAAGTCTTCGCGTATGGTGTTTCGGGTGTGGACAGACGTAGTAACACTTGCCTGTCGTAATTACAACAGTCGCGAGTATACATCAAGTTTTGCCTCCGTCCATATTTTCAGCATTCATAAGAGATGGCGGCTACCGTTACTTCCAAACGATATAGCATCGCTGCGTCGCATCTTCGAGGAGGTGACTCAATCTACGAGCTTAAACAAAAATATTAATCGGTGAGGAGAGTACATGTTGGGAAAAGCACAAAGATGTTGCATTCTGTTTTCGCAACCGTTTTGTCTTCTATCGCGCCTTCGTTACAAACGTGTCCGTCGTTTTTCTTCGTTAATGAATCCATCGCAACCTATTAATAACTCCGTCGCTACGGTTTCATTGCTTCGTCTCTAATCACTAATCACTAACCGTTCGTGTTTGTTAAACCGCGTGTTAATATATCCCTGTACATTTTCTACTTTCCTGTATTTGTGTTTGTAGTTGGTAGATGATACTTTTGCTCCGAAGTAGAGTTCTGTGATTGCAGGTGATATAATGCAGGAAAAGCAAATTGCCGTCGAAATGTCCAAACGCGTTCGCTCTATTTCTGTTCTTTCTATTCTATTCTCTAATCGCCCTGTTCGCTCTGTTCGCTCTATTCGCTCTATGCGCTCTATTCGCTCTATTTGTAGATTTATCGTGTATAATTGATTGATTTGAAAGGAGAAAGTGAAAATTTAAGTTAAAATTTTCCCGATCATCCAGACAAACGGATAATAATTGTTACGTTGAAAATGCACGTTGAACTTTTCCAGTGGAAATACTACTTGTACTGGTCGAGAAGCAGCGACTGGCATTGTAAAAGACATCGGACAAGTGGAACGGGAGGGACCACTGCATGTAAAATTCACTGTACTTGACGGCAAGGTATAATATTTATACGTATAAATAATAACATATCTGATTATTTGCATCCAGTGAATAAGACGTTCGGTGTTATTCTCTACATGGTGTTGAATTTCAGCGATCTTCCGATCGTTCGTGGAAACAATTATGGGGCGTTCTACGTGGACCGATTCTCTTCTTTTATAAGGATCGTCAAAATCAGGTATTTCAAAAAGAATATCAATCTTTGGTTGATTTTCAAGTTATAATAAATTAGACAAATATATATATATTCGCAAATGATTTTCCATCGTCTTTAGAGTCCTTCGTTGGCCTGCGACGGTGAAAATGTAGCTCAAAGCGTAGACGTGAGATGTTCCCTTGTAGATATTGCGGAGGATTATACGAAACGTAAACACGTATTACGGTTGGCGAATCCGAATGCAGAGGTTTTACTGCAGACAGAAGATGCAGCATCCATGGCACTTTGGTTACGAGCGTTACACGAACATGCTGCCGTTGAAAAACCGTCCGTGAGTTTGAAAATGCTACAATTACCGATTATACGCATATTAAATATTTCCCGCAAGAAGTTTTTATATCTTTTTCTTTATCTCTATTTCCTTTGATATTTTAGGAAATTACTCACAATAGCACTTTGAAACAACAAGCTGTTCCACAAACTCCAGGTCCCACAAGCAGTTCTTCATCGTGTCAAACAACCACGAATACTAGTGCAATGATAATGTTGAGTGGTAGTGCTAGTGGCGGCGGTGGTGGAGGAGGAGGAATAAGCGGTGGTGGTGGTGGTAGTGGTGGTCAACGATTAAGTCCCCTTCCAGGACACAAAGGTATCAAAAAATTAACCTCCTTTAGGAACAGATCTCCGACTGGTCAATCGCCGATAAATAAAACTCGGAAACCGAGTCAAGTGATCGATAGTTTAGTTTCTCCAAAAACCAAGACATGGAAAGGTAGAGTTGCGAAACAATTGCGAAGAATGCACGGTCAAACCGGATCTCCTTCGTCACCAACCACCCAACTACCACCGGAAGGTGCTACTTTCAAAGTACCGCTTGAACTCTGTCCACCGGTAATTCCATCCATTTATTTTACATTTATTTTACATTTATTTTACATTTATTTTACATTTATTTTTCATTTATTTTACGTTTATTCTGCATTTATTAGTACGTTTATTGGTAATATAGCTTTTCATATTCTAATCGATCATCATTTTTCATTTTATCAACAGTCGTCTTTCTCGGAATATGTACCATTGATTGTCGAAATGTGCACAAGCATTGTGGAAGCGAGGGGTCTCGAGGTCGTTGGTATCTATAGGGTACCCGGTAATACCGCCGCTATTTCACATTTAACAGACAGCGTGAACAAAGGATTCGAAAATATTAATCACCAAGTAAAATCATTATCCTTTCTTCTTATAATAATTCGTTTCTTTCCCTCGCGTGGAATACAGTTGTTCGATCATTTGGATTTATTTTTTCTCGCATCTTTTAGGATCCTAGATGGAGCGATGTAAACGTAATATCTTCCCTCCTTAAGTCCTTCTTTCGGCAGCTTCCGGATTCATTGCTCACCGCAGAATTGTATCCTATGTTCATCGATGCTGATAAAGTTGAAGATCCTCAGAGAAGGATGACAACGATAAGAAAGTTGCTGAGAGATCTTCCGGAACATCATTTCGAGACTCTCAAGTATCTGATGTTTCATCTAAAAAGAATTGTCGAGCACAGCGAAGTCAATAAGATGGAAGCAAAGAACTTGGCCATTGTATTCGGTCCTACGTTGGTGCGAGCAAGTGGTTCCAGGGATAATATGGTTACTATGGTTACCGACATGTCACACCAGTGTCGGATCGTTGAGAGCTTATTAAACAACGTATGTACTCGACCTATGATGTTTTTGGTCTTGTATAAGGGACGACGAAAACGTAAAAGAAAAGCATTTTTTGATTGGATTAATTGGTTACACCGTGATAGGTCGACTGGTTCTTTTCGGACGACGATTTGGACGATTTGAGCAGACTGAGCGTTAATCTTAGCCTTCCAGCGGATGCTAGCGAGATCGAAACCACTACTTCCAGTAATAATCATAATCTTTTGTTGAACAATATTCAAAAAGTCGAAGGTAATCATTCACAACTTTAACTATACCTTATTACTATTTATACAAACACGTATAATTTATATAATGTGTGCGTGCGTGCGTGCGTGCGTGCTTGTGTGTGCAATAAATGACAAATGTATACAATGTATTTGTATAATATATAGATATATTGTTTTATTCTTCTACTTTGCAATTCATGCTCTATTGGTGTTTTAATTTTCGTCTAACCGAAATGAATTTGAAAATAGGAGTACGTGAAATGGCATCTGCCAAGGACATTGTATCATCCATTATATCCGCGGCTAATCGAAAAATACAAAGAAGAAGGAAATGTCAAGATGAAACTGACAACGAAACTCACGAAGTCGATAAGGTTTGGTTTAATGTGAGAAATATGAAATGCTCGATGGTACACGTATACTTGTTTATTTAACCGATTTGCAGTGCACATTAACCATTACAATTGCATTTGTTTCATATTCAGCCGAGGATGAAACAAGAGGTGGAAAACCTTCAGAATCGACGAAGTATGGCGTTGAATGAAAGGCAATGTTCAGTCAGTGAAATCGTTTTAATGCACGAAAGTCAGAGTCAATCGAATCGTTCGATCGATCGATCGAATCGATCTCCGACGCTCGATGAGACTGCGATGAATAACGTTATTGCTGGTAACGATAGCATAACTGACTGTGCCATAGATACCCGTGACGTATTGAATAGCCACGATGACGTTTGCCCCGAGAAATCGAGTAAATATTTAAATGCCGCGGTAGAGTCAGTTCCATCGATTGAACCGGCTCATCGCTCGGCCGTCTCGTCGGCTTCAGAGTCGTCACGACTCTCTAGCGAGACTGGCTTGAGCTGCTTCGACGCAAGTTCCACGCTTTCGAGCGCTTCGAACGATACGAAACAAAGCAACGACGAGATCACGATAAGAACGTACGCGGGATTGAGCGCAACTACCCAGGAACGCATACGAAGGTTCGAACAGGAAACAAAAGCAATGCTACAAAGGGATCAGAATAGACAAAGACGAGAAGCGGAAAGGAGAGAGGAAGAACGACGAAGGATCGAGATGGAATGGCAATTGGCTAAACGTGAAATGGAGAACGACGATCTACTGGACAGTATAGTCGATACCACAGTGACGACGCCTACTTATCTTTCACCGGCAACACGTTTATCCAATTTTGCCGACAGAATTACCGATAAATCTTTCCTTGACATCGGTTCTCGATCAACTGCTCGGATGCCACCTCTTTCGATAGCTGTGCAACAACAACCGATATCCATTAGGCGTGTAACGCAACACGGGGACGAGTCTGCTGCGATTTTACCCTCGGAGAACATTCCAAATAGCAATATAAAGAAATTGAAAACCGATACAGAGGTAAGTTTACTGGATCGATTGAAAGGTCCTGGCGATTATGATAAGGGAAAACATTATATATATATTTATACACCATGTATAGGAAATTTCTTGAAATTTCTTGAAATTTCTTAGGAATCATTGGAAGAATCGACGTTACCACCTATTCGTTACGGCAGTTTGGACTCTCTGCATGAAGCGCACGACGTTTCTCAGTCGTCAGTTTCACCGACCAATCAACAACGAAAACCCCTTTCGAGCGATGTCTCAGACGATGGTTAGTATCGACACGTGCATAATGATGCTGTTTAATATTTTAAGCGTCGACACCCTTATTTTCCAAAACCTCAACCGACATTTCTCTTCTAATACCGAGTGTATATTTTGTTGTCGATTGAATTGTTTGAATTATCGGAAAAGGTGCGAACCGAGAAAGTTCGAAATATGCAACGTGTGCAATTTCAGTGTCGAGTATTTCGATAGAAAATTATCACGAGACGTATTCCCCTGTCCTATGTATGTATTTATTCTCTTTATATCTTTCTCTGTGTAACGTTGCTTCTGACGCTCTCGGTGAGTTTAGCTGGATCTTGTTTTCTACAATGGACTCAGAAGATTCTGACCATTAATAAAAAGCTTTCTAGGTATTTTTCATTTCTTCTTTGCTATTCCTTAAGAAATATTTACGATCGATTGATCGATATTGCACGATAGATGCATACGGTGATTTTCTTCAATTTTTCATCTCATTGATATTTTAAAATCGTTTCTCATATTTCTTTTCTTTCGTCTTTGTCTGTTTCTTCTTTTGTTACACGCTTTTCTTCTGTTCTTGCAGTGTTTCCAGAAATAGTAATAAATCATTGAAACACGGAACGACGGCACGTAGCATTTTATATAGATTAAGCATATTGTTACGAATTTGTTTTTCCTCTATCAACTCGTTCGTGATATTTATAATTATTCGGATTCAAAACAATTTCCTTCATCCTATATATATATATATATTATTTGGTGCATGCGTACACATTTTCTGTTCGTCGCGCAGTGAATATCATGCTCAAAGTTGATTGAACTCGATCAGTTGATTAATTGTATACTTTTGAGAGAAATTTCAACGTGCACATCGTGATTGGCAATCATATTTACTTCGGGCCAGATTCGATCATTTTAATGCATTTGGTTGTTTTCGTTAGAAATTTTTCCTCCGCATTTGCATGAACCTTAAATACAATGATATAAGAATGGTAAAAGAAAGGCTTCTTCGTATCGTAGTTTGGCCTCTTGCGCGCTTAATCGCTCGCTTCTGGTCTTGGCGTTGAAACTGCCTCCTGCTCGTTCTTCAAACGAGAGTCCCACCTAAAATCTCGGTGTATTACGTATCGATATGCGTAACCAGTTGGTATTAATCTTTGCAGTTTTGTACTTTACCATACCTTTTCCTCCCCCTCCCCCCCTCTCTCTCTCTCTCTCTCTCTCTCTCTCTCTCTCTCTCTCTCTATTCGTTCTTTCTCTTTCTTTCCGTTTTCTCTTTCTCTTTCCCCTTTCGTTTCGGAACGAAGCGAAAATCATTTGCAACGTACGAATGAACATGTGCGTGTATGTCTTGAATCAGGAAGATTGGTAAATCGCAAGGTAATGAAAATAAGGTGTATGAAAACGAAGGTGTACGAATGTCCCGTATAAACGATATATAACCGATAAAGTTGAGCTGATGGGAGAAAATGAAACAGAGGAGAAAGAAGAAGGAGGTATAGAGTGGTGTAAAGATAGGGGGGATAGACGGAGGAGAACGATGGATAAATGGATTAGTAAAGAATGAGGAAGCGGAAAGAAGCCGAGTGGGTGTAGAAGTGGAAGAGGGGCAGGAGACGCGCTTGTATACGTTCGATGGTTTGCTCGTTTGCCACTGCCAGAAGCTGTTAGTACGTATTCTCGATAGGGTGTCGATTATGACGATGCGAATGCGTTGAACACTCTTAGGCAAACGGCAAATCCCGGTTTTTGGTGGTACATATCGTCACACCTACACGGTACCGCCACCTCCCCTGGTACCGCCTCGAAGACACCGAGCCCGTCGCCAATGCCAATGCCGATGTCGATGCCGATGCCGATGTCAATACCAATGTCAATGCCAATATCAATGCCAATGCCAATATCAATGCCCATACCAATGCCAATGCCAGGGCGAGTGCAAGTGCCAGGATCAATGTCAGACGCAGGCGACGTCAATGTCGTGCAACGATCATCGACACCCATCGCATCCTCCTCGGGAATACCGGCCTCGGAGCCCTCCGAATTCTCGGAGTCTAACGAGCCTAACGAGCCTAACGAGCCTGTCGAGCAATCACCACCGCGAGGGGTGTCTTCGGGCTCAGGGGCCGGATTATCTTCCAAGACTTTAAACAGATTCCTTCGAGGTAAATTACATCGTCTGCCAGCAGGAGTACCCAGTCGCAAACTGCTCGACTATGGTTAACTCGCACGAATGGCTTTACACTCTTTATTTCCGCTAAACGCACGTTAACAAACTTTCCACCTTCTATTCTCCAAGCCTTACCTCTTTCTTTTGCTTTATTCTCTGTTGTTCATTCGAGACTCTCATCGTTTGTTCGCTCATCGATTAACACCTTGGCTGCTTGTCTGTCTGTCTGTTATCTCCTTCGTTTCTTTTGGATGAAATTACGTCTTGTCGATCAAAAACGTATCGAGTGCTACAGATGTTGATTTCATACTGATTTTCTCCTTTTTTTCCTTTCCGTTCTCTTCAATTTACCTCGTGTGTTTTAATATTTCGAAACATCTTCGTGTTCTGAATATGTATCGCTGTTTTGGAATAAGAAACGAATTGCATTCGTTATTATACCTTTTGCTTTCTTCTCGTACGACACCTTCCTCTAATTTGTTCCCTTCTCTGATACCGATGCACATCGAATAGCAGGGAATAACGAGAGTTAAAACAACTTTCATATCGATCGTACTTCTTGTGTTTCTCGTGTTCGTCTCCTCCTTTCAGTTTTTCCCCTGTTTCATCCTATCTTTTTGTTTTCCTTCCTTTCCTTTCTTCATCTCTCCCTCTCCCGCCCCCCCCAATTTTTCTCCATTCCTCTTCGCTTATAATAACGTTATGTATTCGTAAAAGATACCGTAATTTCGTTATATTCGAGTTCTTGGCATATCTGAAAATCGGAAACGGAAGAAGAACCGAGATGAAATGGATGAGGGTGAAACGGATACGCGGCGTTTCTTGAATTACCGATCGGCTATTACCAGCTATTTTAGCCTGTAGTACAGTGAGTGAACGAAATGCAATTTATCCAACGAATATTGTCAGACTTGTAATCGCTGTTTCATCCACCTAACGAAATCTTCCTAACGAACGTTTCAAGCCTCGTTATCACGCTCGACATCACGCTCGTTGTTTGCCGTTATGCGAACGACCATAATTTTATATTGCGGTCAAGAATAATCGACCACTGTTCGATGCTTTGTATGTGTTTCTCGTTGAACCGTTCGCTTCCGATTTATACAGGCTCCGTACAACAAGTAATCGACGCGTTTCTATTAAAGTGAACCGATTGAATTACAGGTAGCGACCTTTTGACCAGCTTGACAACCACGTTTGATCGTAAATGGAGGTCTCTTGTAAATTCATCGAATCAAACGATTCGTGGATCCGCTACGGAAAATCTCTCCTTCAGTGACGAGGATGCTACGATAACGAAAGAGTCGCAAAAATTACGTAATCAACGAAGAGGAGTAGGAGGAGTAGGAGGAGGAGTAGGAGGAGGAGGAGTAGGAGGAGGAGGAGGAGGAGGTGGTGGAGGAGGAGTAGGAGGTGGTGGTGGAGGTGGCGGTGGAGGAGGAGGACTGCAGGACGAAAAGGACGAGCACAAAACGGCTGCTCCTCAATCGGTGAATTCTCATTCGGTTGAAAGCTATCGGGACCCAAGCCTTCATAAAACGTCTATTGAAAAGCATCAATACGTTCGTCAAAAAAATGCAAGTATATCAGATTATAAAGCGAATTAGTAACGAAACGTGTAGTATACTCGGTCTCGATCCGCTCTGACCGCACGCGCATATACTCATCCATTGCTTCCTTTGATTACGCAGGATGCCCCGGAAAAAGATACGGATTCATCGGTAACGGAGAATAGTAGCATCGATCGACTGGATGCTGATATACCGGACAACGACAGAAGTGCTATTGTACGGAAAAGGATCGAATCGAAACAAGAACAATTGCGATCGAGCAAGGAATGCGTGTTGATTTCGGCTGCGAATGAAGCACAAGAATGTTGCAGGATCGAAAAAGAAACGTCTGCGTTGGCACAAGGTGGAAAGGTAGCCGATGATGCGAAAGATTTTCGACACGATCTCGATACCAATTATTCCAACAAACTGGAAAAATTTGAAAGCCTGACAAACTTCGAAGTCAGATCGCGACTGAAAAGATCGGAATCTTTAAATAAAAGATCTGAAAATACTTCGTCCAAATTGAAGAGGTCTGAAAGTTTAAACAAGCATTCCGCTGAAAGACTTTCCTCACCGACCAATGGTAAATTGAAACGATCCGAGAGTTTGAATAAACATTCGGAAAGATCCGATTCTCCAAACAGTAAGTTGAAACGGTCGGAATCATTGACAAAAACTGAAAAAACTGAATGTAATATCAGCAAGAGACGGCAGTCTGTTAGGAAGGATAGTGCGACGAAACTGAAACGAAAGAATGGCATGCCGGAACGATCGATTAAGCGCAGACATACTGTCGGAGGTACCAAGGATTTTGATAAAGTGCATTGGTTAGATAATAAACTGCAGATCGAGGCTGAGAGAGTGGTTAGAAACGAGTATAGGCCGAAGAAGAGTCAACTCAGGACAAGTTCACCGGATTTAAGTACCGGTCGAATTGGTCTCACCGATGCTAGTTTTCTTATCGAAGTTAGCTTCCGTGGCCCGAGTAACGTTGTTTTTAACGTAACTAATGCTCGTCCACAATCTTTACCGGATACCAGCTTAGCTTCCAAAGTGTTTAAAGTACCTCTCGAGAGTCATGTATAACGTGCAACACCTGCTACAATCTTGCAATTAAAGAAAAAGAAGAAGGAGAGAAAGAAAGAAAGAAAGAAAGAAAGAACGAAGAAAGGTAAAAGGTAATAGTAGAATTAATCAAAGAGAACATTTATAAATATTCATATTTCAGTCATCGAATACCAACGCGTTTCTTTTTCACCAAGCATTTATATCGCAGCGTGTCAATTACTTATTTACCTATCGTACTTGTAAACCGTGATCGTGTGCAATTTTTTGTACATATATCGTATATAGATTAGACGGAATTATCCAACGCTCTCTGCGAATCTGCACGTACGTAACGTATGTAACTTGTATCTATATATTGTTGCGTGCGTCCACTCTTACGCCGTTATCAGCGTCGGAACAAACGTTTGTTAAACGTTTAACCTATAAGTTTTCTATCTCTTAGTAATTGAATACAACCAATTTTCACATAGTTTTGCACTGAACTAAACGCATCGGCTGTGTGAGCTCGACAAATTTCATCGACGTTTATCATCTGTCCATGCATTTTAGGCATATTTATTAAAGTGGCAACGATTCACCCCGATCATGTTGCTTCTCTTCACAACGCGAATATTACCAGAAATATTAGTATTCGCTTATTCGATTATATACGAGTATATGGAGACTGGATTTCTTCCAACATTTAACATAAACCAACAATGCTACTTCTTTTACTCGAAAAAAAAGAAAAGANAAAAAAAAAAACAACATAGTTTCTTCTTTGAATACGATTAACCGATATAGTTGTGAAATCATTCAAGGCAGCTTATGAGCCTGACAATCTAAGACTTGTAAATACCTATATGTACGTAAACCGATGAAACTACAGACCCGACGATAAAGCGATATTTATTTTAAATTCGTAACAATCGTGATACTATTATTTATTGAATATGCGAGATACCTGAAATTGAAACAAGTATGTATTACTTACGGACACATGGTATCAAATTTGTAAATAAATCTTATATATTGCTAATTTAAGAAACAATCCAACACGTTGATTGCACGTCATTCTACAAATCCCTTTTCCAGTTTCATCATTCCCGCGTGTAAAACGACCAAATATTTCTTTCCCTGCAGAGCGTAGATGGCGCGACGGAACCCTCGTCATATTTATACGCCTGTTCGATTCTTCGTTATTAAATCCATCCACTTTGCGTATGATTTCTTAATTCCACACAAATATGAACGTAATTAGAACCGAAACGATTTTAAAACCACCGAAAAAACGAAATGCAGCACAACCATGGAAAGAATTCAATGATTTTCCAATAATGAAACGTCGTACGTAATGATCATGGCAAATTTAACCAATTATTTATTCCAACTTTCAATTACTATCGATCGCTAGAAATAAATCTCTCACTTTCATATGTTCTATCTCTTTTGATATATTTCATGCAGACTTGGAATTTGATATGAAGAAACAGCGAAGAAGAAATTTGAAATTAGCAAACTCCAGTTCCTCGAAAAGCCCAAAATATCCAAGTGCAAGACGTAATCAGGCCATTCCGCCGATATCATCGTCTTTCTTAACCAGTACTTCGCGCAATTACGTTTCTAAGTAACTATCGAATGAAATAATTCGTTTGTTTGATCAAAACGTGAAAATTTCTCGATGCGACGCGTGATATTTAATAATTCTTAGATCCGGGACAAGAACCACTACAGCTGGTGGATCGAGTTTGCTCGAATCTAATGCTAATGCCACCGTCCTCGGTGAGTTTATCCCCTCGTATTAAGAGAATCTTCGGCTTATTAATTTCATAAAATTACATAGCGATAACGACCGGTCGAGGTGATGCGAGATCGGAAGTGGGCATAGCCGCGCTGAGCATCCAATGTCCGCACATTATTCTTTGCCAAATCAGCGATTCTCAAACCTATATTAACACTTTAGGCAAATTATATTTATTTGACCCGATAGAAGTAAGTTATTTTCATTGAACGTTCTCCGAATAAAATGTAATCGGTTATTCGATGAATGAATCTGATTTCGATTTCGTTTTGTTATTGCAGGTTCTAATGCCCGACACGATGTGTGAACGCAACACAGGTAGAAATGTCCTTTATCGTTCGATAATAGATAAGTTCCCCGAAATAGAAGTTACGGCAATATCTCGCGTACACTTCAACGATACGATAGGATTGGAGCGAATAAAATCTCTTTGCAACCCAGGATATTCGTCGGTGGAATTATTTGTTAAACAAAAGTAACCGTTATTTTGAATCGATAATTGATTTGCAACGATATATCATTCATCCTTGTAGTAATAGCAATAGCAATAATATATAATATATAATAGCGATGCGTATACTTGAACATTTAGTTTCAATGGATTACAGGTATTACGCGTTAGCTGCAGTTGCAGCGCTATTGAAATACATCGAGTACGCTCAACGTATTGTTTACACTCCGAAATCAATGAAAATCGAATTTCAAGGATCCCCGAATGCTACCATGATAGGTGATAATGATAAATGTTGAAGAGATTGAAAGGAATTCGATATAAAATAGCATGAAATTTCTAGATTTGGAAAGCGCACGAAGCTTGGAATTAGTCCAGTCGCAATGTGGTCAACGAAATATCAGTTTGTTGTGTAGCTTGGATCGATGTTCCACGCCTATGGGTAGAAAACTTTTACGTGCAAACATTCTTCAACCTCCTTGTGAAGAACGCATAATTCTTGAGCGCCAAGCTGCTATTGCCGAACTTGTATCCAATCATTCGCTACGCGCACTCATTCAGGTGTATATATTAGCGTTGCTACATTTTCCTTTTATAGGAAAATATATCTTTTTTCTTCTTTCTCTTCGTCTCTCTTAATTTTGAAACATCCTTGTAGCCTATCGTACGACGACTTTATGGTGCCGATAGACTTTTAATTTTATCGACAACGCCTATTTTACATGAAAACAACGTGCAAAGCGCAGAACAGAATTTAAATTATGTTTTGCTATTGAAAAATTTATTAGACGTTGTTCCCGAACTTGAAAAGATATTATTAGCGGGCGAAAGCCAACTTTTCTGCGATATACGAAAGGTTCGTATAAATTTAAATTTTCTACCAGCATCGTTCTCTTACATTTATCGATGATTATCTCTCAGAAACTGGAAAGTGAGGAATTTAGACTGATGCGAGAAAGGATTCTCGAAATAATACATCCAGATGCAAAATTCGTAACGGGATATTCATCCTCAAATATGCAACGTTGCTTTGCTATCAAAGCAGGAATTAACGATCTATTGGATATTGCCCGACAAACCTATTGCGAGTTAATCGACGATATGAAAAGTCTGTAAATGTGATGTATATGTATATACATATCGTATCGTAATTTATCCTCGTTTATTTTTTTTCGATAGCTATGGTGGAAACCTTGGCATCTAAATATAAATTAACTTTGTCTTTGAGCTGCAACGCTTCTCTGGGCTATCATATTCAAGCAATATTACCTCGAAATTCAAACACTAATATCTTTGATCCACCGTCTGAATTCATAGAGGTAATTACGCACTTTCGAACATTATTAAATACCTTCCTTGGATAACGTAACATGTGCTGTAGGTACGAAAAAATAAACGAATGCATACTATGACTACCAATGCAGTCGCAATATTGAGTCAACAGTGTAAAATTGCGTGCGAAGAATTACATTTAATGAGTAACGTGTATGTATATACCAAGACACAGTTTTCTCTATTTTTTCTTTTTTCTTCTTTTTTTTTCTTTTTTTCCTTTTTTTCTCCTTTTTTTTTTTTTGTTAATGGATGAACGCAATGGGTTTTCGTTTTTAATTAAAAATCTCTGTTTCTGTACAAACAGACTTCTCTGTGATTTGTTACAACGTATCCGAGAATATATTGGCTGCTTATTTCAATTAAGCACGGATATTGCAGAATTGGACCTGATAATATCCCTTGCTCAAATCAGTTCCCTTCAAACGTATGTGAGACCATCGTTCGGAACGAAACTGGAATTATGTGATTCGAGACATCCAATAATGGATGTTTTTGGCCTCGATAGCCCCATACCTAATAACGTCGTAATTTCCTTCACTTCTTTTACCGAATATTTGGCATAATTATATCAAATAACTGATTATAATCATAATTTCACATATGTTTCATTTTTTACTATATAGAATGCATCGATACCTCGGAATTTATGTGTAATCTCAGGACCTAATATGAGCGGCAAATCGACGTATCTTAAACAAATTGTTTTGTTACATATAATGGCGCAACTCGGCTGTTTCGTACCGGCTAAAAAAGCAATGTTCCGTATAGCAGATCTCATATTTTGTAAAATAGCTGTTCGCGATGATATCGAATGCAATGCGTCCACATTTGCCCTCGAAGTAAGCTATTCTATTCGATTATATTCTTTATGTCATTACACGAAGCAATAAAATTTCTTATCTTCTAGATGAAAGAAGCACAGTACATTTTGAGATCTGTTACACCAATTTCGTTGATCGTTTTCGACGAACTGTGCAAGGGTACTGCTATCGAAGAAGGTGCTTCAATTGCGTGGGCAATATGCGAAAAGCTTCTAAATACAACTGCTTTTATTTTTGCTGCCACTCATTATTCTTATTTGACAAAACTAGCAGATTTGTACCACAATGTGACAAAGTATGCAATTCTTCTTCGTATGAATTTATCGATAAACATTTTTCTTTTTTCCGTAACCGAAGAATATGTATCTTCTTTCCCTTTTTCATGAATTAATATCTAAAGTTATTATCTTTCAGTCAATATTTCGAAACGATGAACATTCGAGGATTAGAAATCGACAATTGCCATGACGGATTAACCTATACTCATCGATTGAAATTTGGTGTGGCACCTACTGATGACTACGGTATTGTTTTAGCCGAATTATCCGGTTTACCAATGTCAGTTATAGAGAGAGCACGAAAATATGCTTCTGCGCGAATGGTATATTTTACGATATTATTACTCTTGATATTTTGCTCGTTATTGTTAAACTCGTGATTGTTCCTGACAGATTGTTGATCAAATTAAAACGAGATCGAATACATGGGAAAAATCATGTTATAACATACTGATTAGCTTGCACGAGCTTTTAGAAATTGACAAGATTCGCCAGGAACAAGTAACTTCGCTCGTTCAGTGCTTCCTAAAACTTTGGAAACAAAACGATTGCGAACAGGATCTACAAGTAGTAGAAAAAATAACAGATGGAAATAAGATTAACACCCAAGAAAACAATAAACCTACAGTACATATGTCCGGTTCAACCACATGCTCTACACCTATCGGTGAAGCGAAACATCATACGTATGAAACTGCAATTTGTACAAATATTGAATCTGTAGAGATTTCTACGGGCTCGACAAAACGTAACGAAGTTTACACATCGCACAACTATTCGTTTAATTCAATTGACCATTTATATTTCCACTCGGTAACGGCTAACAATGTTTCAAATAAATCTGAACAATTTTCCTCAACGTCGGGTAATTTAAAATGTCGGTTTGACAAAAACCTAGACGAACTTTCTAATTCTACATGCTCTACTATCGATAAAATTATTCCTTCTTTATCGTTTGATCTATCTCGTGAAATATCAACGTCGACAACAAAAATGGAGAAAACAACGTCGAAATTGTACGAATATTGTCTTACAGATGATGATTTCGAATTATCCGATATTTCTAATAACTTTTACGCAATAAAATAAACTACTTTACTTATATCTTAACTTAGTTACTTTTTTCTTTTCCTTTTTTGTTTCTCCTTTCCTTTTCACTCTGTTTAATGTATATGTTCAAATGTAATACTAAGCTCAACACGTGTACAATATTACACTTTATTCTGTGTTCCGTGCACTCTCCATCCTTCTTATTTTTTCTTTTAAAGATAACATTATCGAATGTATTACTTTCTTCGTGTCAGTTGAAATATCAATAGATTCTACAATTAAAAATACCACAATTTATACATCTATACGAACATCCTTCCCTTTTCCATTATCCAAATCTTTATATTTGTAAAATCATTCTTATATTCCGATACGTACCTATCGTTTTTCTCTTTCTGATGAGTTCCTTGTCTCTCTCTCTCTCTCTCTCTCTCTCTCTCTCTCTCTCTCTCTGTCTCTCTCTGTCTCTCTCTCTCAACTTTTTTTATCGTCGCTTACAAAAATTAATGACACCTACGGCTGAAATTAACCTCTCAAATTGCGAAAGTATAGGTTAAGTTTATTTTTGGCAGAAAACTAAGTTATGCATCGTTTAAAAGAAATTCAAATATTTGAATTGTGCGAGAACATTCGCGAAGTATTTAACATAATGAGAAATTCTTGTAAATGTATCTAGTGTTTTGGAATATTGTCATCGTTATTCTCATCGCTGTGTAATTGTACGCAAAAAATTATTTTCTTCGTGGGTCATATGTGACTTTGGATGATGGAAAAAATGTTGACGCGACACAATGTAGTTACAGAGTCTTCACATGTCGAGGCAATACCTATAAATCTCGTTGCTACTGAGGATGGTCGAACACTTTTAGCAGTAACTGGTAAGAACTTATTGCAATGAAATTCCGAACGAAGTTTACAATAAATATTTAAAGAAACACATTGTGCTCTTTACAGAACATAAAGACGGTATGTTAGAAATTGTTGCAACACCAGTTATGCTTGTTGGACAAAGTGGAGGAGCTGCATCGTTAGTAGATGTAAGAAATCTAAATGGAAATTTAATATTGTATTCGGTACATTGTTTTTCTACATCTAGTTATACGTTTTATAAAGCATTTTCTTATTTCTCAATTATGCGCCATTTCAGCCTATTTTTCAAATAAGCGTCGAAGATATTGCCAATGATTCGGAACTTCAGCAATCGATACAAAATTTTGAAATTGAATCTGACAATACTGATCGAATAAAGTTACAGTCATGCAAAGAAGTAAAATGCAAGAAACCGGTTATACAGGAATATCAATCTGTTTCTCCGAATGATTCATTAAGTAGCGAAAAGGATGAGAAAATCATTAAACAGAAGACAATAAATGTAACTGTGAAAAAGAGTAACCCTGGAAGGCCTAAAAAAAACAAAGCAATTTCTTTGCAAGTAATTCAGAATTTTAATTACTTATACTTTATTCCTCTCTATACGATTATAAATAATACTACTGATTGACCCACTACATAAATATATTTTCTTAAAATGTATATAGTACAAAGGTAAAACAACAAGATTCTTTCTTACTCTAGGACACAAACAGTTTAACATGTGACATTTGCCATCAAGAATTTAATAAACAGACTTTGTATCGAAAACATATGGAAAATCATGCAGAAGAGAAACCACATCGATGCCCAAAATGCTCCGCGTCGTTCAATGTACCGGTAAGAGTAATTTTATTCGTTCTTCGACGTTTTATTCGATGCCTTCAACACTAAGAAATTATGTAACGAGAATTTCATTACCCATCGTTTTATGTTAACTTGCAGACAAATTTTACGCTTCATATGGCTACGCATAATACAGGTGAACCGAAATGTCCAGAATGCGGTAAAAAGTTTGCGAGAATGGCCAGCTTGAAGTCTCATATGTTGTTACACGAAAAAGAGGAAAATTTATTCTGTACAGAATGTGAAGACGCTTTTTCAACAAAAGTCAGTATTAATATTAGTCATAGTGACCTTATTATTATTATTATTATTATTAATTACAGCTGGTATATAGCTATAATATACTACAATATGATTTTGTGTTAATTCAATGAAAATAAGACAGTACGTAAACATCACTCCTGATACGTATTTTCCTTAAATCGTGATGATAAAAATTCCTAGTCTAAATACCATTGGTAAATTGAAATTATGTAAATAACGAATTAATCGCAAATGTTGTAGACACAATTGGATGCGCATTTGAAACTTCATGGGGAAAAATGGACGGTCGAAGAAGTACGAAAATGTAAATTGTGTAATAAACAGTTCAGTCAACCAGCCTTGTATAGACTCCATATTCGTGAGCATTATAGGGTAAGATGCTATATAAGTGTCAAGCATATTGTAAGTGATGATGTTTATATAATTTGTATCTTTCTTTCTACTTTAGTTGCAGACGAAAGTAGTGAAACAAACCAAAAGAGGGACAAAACATAAAACAATATATAAATGTACCATATGTTTGAAGTCTTTTCAGAAACCGAGTCAGTTAATGCGGCATATTAGAGTGCATACTGGTGAAAAACCCTTCAAGGTAAACTAATTTTGACTTTGTATAATTATATATTTTTTAATCAATAAAACGAATCAACTTTTTCTTAATCTTAAAGTGTACAGTATGCGGTCGTGCATTCACGCAAAAAAGTTCATTACAAATTCATACGTGGCAACACAATGGCATTCGACCCCATGCCTGTGAATTTTGTAATGCCAAATTTAGTCAAAAAGGTAATTTTCGACACAGCTATGTATGATATAAATTTTTCTGTTTACGCCATATTAATCTTCAGTTTGAACAACTGTGCTGCCTACGAGTCGCTTTTATAGCTTATTCTGACATATGAATGTGTATATATATATATATATATTTGTAGGTAATTTGAACACACACATAATGAGAGTTCACAATGTCCCAGAAGGAGAACCTATATATGGATGTAATTATTGTTCGTGTGTATTTAAAAAGCTTGGCAGTTTAAATGGTCATATGAAACGTATGCACACCGATGTAAATGAGGTAAATTATGAAGAATTATCTAGCATATACATTGATATTCTTGTTATAATGTAAGATTTATCGAAAAGGCTAGATTGATATACGTAAGATTTTCAGGAGAATGTTACTAGTGGCAGTACTCATCCGACTAATGTGGAGTCTGATATACGTGCGACCGTGGACAGTGTTATAACGCAACTAGCGTCTTTGGAATCGGACGCTCATCAAACTACAGAATCATCAAATTTCGAATCGTGTATATTATCAAAAAACATGATGAAAAAAGATATTCTGCAGCAAGCGCTGAAAAACAGTGGTCTCCCTAGTAAAAATAAAACTTCTTCTGAAGGTACGCGTTGTACTCGAAAAATTGCAAGATCATGGCAAAATTATTTTTAGTTAGTACTTTGCTGTTCACGAAGCTTGTTTGTCAAAGGTATATTGGAAGCGAAAAAATTCGGAGCCCGTATTAATTTTGTTACATTGTTGGATCGTGCGGCTGACGGTGATACGAGGTAATCCATATTATATATCTAAACGTTATTTAGTTGAAATCGGTTGATACCAATTCATTTTTCGTCATTATTGTAGAAAATATTTGACGATAAAGCAACGATGCGTAGGGAACGTGAGATGGTACGCGTGTACATTCTGTCACAAAGAATTCAAGAAACCGTCAGACTTGATACGTCATTTGCGTGTACATACGCAAGAAAAACCTTTCAAGGTACATATGCATATTAAAACGTTTTTTTATCTATACATGTGTCATATACGCGTCGATTATTCTTTGTCATTTCTTTACGTGCCATTTATATTTGTATCTTTAGTGCACCTACTGTTATCGTTCATTTGCTTTGAAATCGACTATGATAGCACATGAACGCACCCATTCAAATATCAAAAGATACGCTTGTGATTCTTGCGACAAAACATTCGTGTGTCATGGCAGTTTAATTGCCCACACCAGGTGAGTAATTATTACATCTTTCTTCGCATAGTGAAGAATCAATGATTCTATTTCGATAGAATTCCAAATAAGTGCGTTTTATGATAGTTTGCACACAAAATCCGCAAATTCTTTCAATAAATCCATTGACAACGATAAGGATCTCAACATACACGCCACAATCGATACTGATACTTATTCTGCTAGTCAGCCGAAGACTCAAATAAAGGGTAAATCAAAGATATCTCCAGAAGCAGAAAGACTAGTACCTCAAGTGATCTTGCAAGAACCGTTGATAATTAGCGACGCGGGGAACAAAATTTGTGTGGCACAGGTATCTTCGAAGGAAAAACGTGTTTACGATACAACTGTTGATCAAGCTAGACCACATAAATGTTGGATTTGTCAGGCAGCATTCAGAAAGATAAGCCATTTAAAGCAGCATCATCGTCGTCACACGGGAGAACGTCCTTATAAGTGCATAAAGTGCGATAGGTATATTTGCAAATAAAATACTTATCTACGGCGTTGTAACTTACAAGTAATGATTTATATATAATCATTTATATTATAATTTATTCATTTATATTAGAAAATTTATATTGCTTTATCCATTTCTCCGCGTACACGTTCTGCTATTCTATTCGTTTAATTTGATGAACAAGTAATAAATGGTTTATATTATTTCAGGAGGTTTACGTCGAATAGTGTATTAAAATCACATTTGAATACTCATGAAGACTCGAGACCATACGGTTGTTCTGTTTGCAATGCGAAATTTTCTACACAGAGCAGCATGAAAAGACACTTGGTTACTCATAGTAATAAAAGGCCGTTCATGTGTCCTTATTGTCACAAGACTTTTAAAACTTACGCCAATTGTCGGAAACACATGAAAATACATAAACACGAATTGGCACAACGGGTATGGTATCTGTTCCAAAAAAAGAAAAAAAGAAAGAAGAAAAGATAAAATTAGATTCGTTATTAACGATGAAACGTTATTTTTTTTTTTTTTTTTTCATAAATCCGTAGCAGCTGGAACAACAAAAAATCAAAATGCAAGAACAAGCTTCAGAGAAATCGAATTTGAAGGAAAGTTCTAAACAAGCGGCGACTCTTGAATCGTCTTGTCCCTCTTCTGTCTCTATCACTACTATTAATTCTACTATTACCGACAATATTTCTATCATTACCACCGCCGCTACCACTACCACCCCTACCATCGTCACAGCGTCCTCTTCTACGTTTTCAGATAATCTTGCACTCTCTCGTCTTGGATCAGTTGAATTGTCATTTCAGTCACAACTTGGATCAGAGTTCTCGCAAACTTTTCCAGAATTTCAAAGCATGCCCGAAGAAAAGGAAAAAGCAAGACAGAGCTTATCGTCAAACTGTGATGCTACAACGTTTATCAACCGTATGTTCAAATTTGTATACGCTTCAAATATCAAAGAACCGTTCATTGAACAGCAATCTTATATGCGGTATCTATCCTTTCCGTACTTGCTTTCAGAGAACGTATCGGGAATAGCTGTAACGAATCTTGAAAATTCACAGATGTTACACGGTGATGAAGCTGGTTCAGTTACGATGCCGGTTTATTCTAGCGATCAGGCACTCACCCCGGTATATATTGTAATAACTAATTGCCACTAGCCTAAATAAAGGAGATAATAGAAATTTGTACATTTGTAAACGGAAATGTTTCATTTTCAGGAAAGCATACGGGAGATCGAAGAGACATTGAATCAACAACTTTTTAATATCGGGATGAACCTTAACTTGGGAAGTAATCATTCGAGACACTCGAATAGCGTAAATACAAATGATTTTGATCATATAAAGGAACACTCACAGCCAGTGTTAAATGTTATATATGAAAACAATAATAGCAGTAACAGTAATAGTAATGTAGAATCATCCGAAGGACATGTATTTTCATCACAGATCGGTTCATTTGAAATGGACCATGTTGCCTTGCAAGTAAGATAAATATACGTAAATTGCATTTCAAATTATGGACTTTGTTACGAAAAGTACTTAATTAGTAAAGGTTTTACCTTTTAGTCTGATGCTGAAATTGATATCGGATTAGATACAAGAAATTCAACTAACATGGCAAGTATATTACCTAGAAGTGTGAAGGACGAACATCGACTTTCCGTTTGTGTCGCAACACCGGATAATGTAAATGTTGAACAATCGGAAAGCTCTAGCGTGCAAGCAGTAGTGTTTGTTTCTCAGCAAAATTTTCCCAAAAAAGAGAGCATAGCGCATGAATTCACAATAGAGGAAAACAACAAGGGCACTATTCACAAGCAATGCACGATCAACCCGATATTCTTTACGTAAGTTCTCATTGTTTCTCTCTCTCTCTCTCTCTCTCTCTCTCTCTCTCTCCAGTGCNATTTTCCCAAAAAAGAGAGCATAGCGCATGAATTCACAATAGAGGAAAACAACAAGGGCACTATTCACAAGCAATGCACGATCAACCCGATATTCTTTACGTAAGTTCTCTCTCTCTCTCTCTCTCTCTCTCTCTCTCTCTCTCTCTCTCTCTCTCTCTCACATCCCCCTACCTCTCTCGCTCTCTCTCTCTCTCTCTCTCTCTCTCTATCTCCAGTGTTACATAGAAAAACAAGAATAGCCTTCTATCGTATGATATATTTGTAATAGGTAAATTAAAAACAGTTGTAATAACCGTATACTTGATTTCTCTAGAGAAGAGTTACGGGAAACGTTACAAGATTTGAAAGGGCAACCAAATATACACGGTTTGCCGTCCGATGTTCCGGAAATCGTTCAAGCCAGTGCTACTACCGCTAAAATATCTCATGAACAGTCTCTATTGCAATGTCATATGTGTAGTCAACAAGGATTTACAACAGTTGGATTGAAGGTAAGTATCATAAAATAAATAGGAGTTTTCCTGCTCTCTGCTAGGTGATCTTTCTTGATGCAATCAATGATATACATTTTTTTCTTTTCTTTTTTCTTCTTTTAGGAACATTTGACAAGCCATCGTGGAACAAAAGAATATCAGTGTACCGAATGTTCCTCTAAATTTTACACAAACGGTGGATTAAATAGACATTCGAAGATTCATATTGTAAAACAGTGAGTATCAGAAAAAATGCGATACGATGAATGGTAATTTTTACTATTTTACTCCATTTGTGTTTTGCTGTAGATCATTTAAGTGCATTTCGTGTGAGAAGCACTTTAACAGCAAAATAGAATTGAAATCGCACAATAAAATACACGAAACTCTAATATGGAACGCATCAGAAATAAATAACGTTCCAGAAAATTCGATGCTTTCATCGGAAGTGCAACCGATTGAAAATGGTCATCCCCCTTTAAATAATATTGTAATAGATCCGGATTCCGCTGTTTCAGAGAAAGTTCTTCTAGATACGGTAGCGGAGAAAGAAGTAATGGATCGTGTAGAGGTAAGTTTGCTATAACTAACTATTCTCTATCGTAGCTACTGTATGAGAAAAAGAAAAGAGAAAAAAGAAGCAAAGTGAGAAGAAGAAAGGAGGAAAGAAGGGAAACGATAAGGTATCATTAATTAAATGTTATTACACATATAGAATATCTTGATAGACAAAAAGGAACGGAAGGAATATACAAATAAATGTAAATATTGCCCGAAAACTTTTCGCAAACCAAGTGATCTTATAAGACATGTACGTACGCATACGGGGGAACGGCCATACAAGTGTGATTATTGCAATAAAAGTTTCGCCGTGAAATGTACATTGGATTCACATACTAAAGTTCATACCGGGAAGAAAACATTTCGTTGCCACGTATGCAATAGTCTGTTTGCAACTAAAGGTAGTTTGAAAGTTCACATGCGTTTGCATACGGGTAAGTAGAATGGATATTAGGGATCTTTTCAAAGGAAAAATCCGTATTCATTGTTTTTGTGCATGTTTTAAAGTTATTTAATAAATCTATTATAAATAAATCCGAATATTATCCGAATAGGTTCGAAACCATTTCGATGCCCTATCTGCGATTCGAGATTTCGAACTTCCGGCCATAGGAAAGTACATTTATTGAAACATGCCCGGGAATGCAAAGATAATCCAAAGAGAAGACAAAAGCATTTAAAGGTTGCAGTTATAGCTGAAGTGGCGGCAGGTCTTGAAAAATTTGACGAAAAGAAAGAGGAGATGAATAGTTTCGAGTCCAAACAACCACTAAGGCAGGAACAGTTGGCACAAACAGTGACAGGGTTAGCTTCCCATTTAGAAGCATATAGCATTGAGACAGCAACTACCTGTTTATCCGATCAAATTAACTTCGACACCGAGGGTATCGTATCGAATAATAATCAAACGATAATGTCGATAAATGAAAGCAATCAATTAGTTACGAATTTACATTTTCTTTTGACACATGGTCTTGTTACCATTCAAACCGAAGAATCGTTATTGTCGCAATCATCTGCATCGTCAGCATCATCCTCAGCATCGTCAGCTAATAACTCGTACCACCGACCGGTTGTTGTTTCCGATACTGGATGTACATTAGCGACATCCAGCGTTGCGTCTGATATCAGTAACGAGCATGCAAAAGAAGAAGACATTCGTATAGAAGAAATGTTAAAAACGCCATCGAATAATTGCCTTTTAGCGGTGTCGACTGTGACAACGCAGTTGGAGCCATCACTCTCAAAGGTGCCTGCGAAAAAGGCGTCATCGGTAGTAGCGGAAAAACCGGCGATTAAAGGGAATCTATCTAAAAAGGAATGCGACATCTGTGGGAAGACATTCACAAAACCGTATCAAGTTGAAAGGCACAAGCGAATCCATACTGGTGAACGACCATACAAATGTGATTTGTGTACGAAATCATTTGCTCAAAAATCAACTCTTCAGATGCACCAGAAACACCATACTGGCGATCGGCCGTATGTTTGTCCTTACTGTGAATATTCTTTTACGCAAAAAGGCAATCTTCGAACGCACGTGAAACGTGTTCATCAGTTGGATGCTATCGACATTAGGAAATGGAAGCGCGTGCGTCAATCCTTCTTGCCGAAAACATCTTTTCAAGAAAGCACGATCGAAGCAAAAAATTTAAGTTTAGACAACATATCTTTCGTCGAGCTTCTTAAGTAACACGCAACCGGTACAAACTATCGTTATTTTATTTTTTAATTAAATGTTTCGCCCTGTAATTGAAAACGACAATTGCAGGATATCGATGAGAAACTAGAGACAATAAATATTCGATGTTCTTCCTATGTATGACGATTAACATATTAAATACCTAATTCGTACGTAATCTCGTGAACAAATAATCTGTTGCGTGTAGTGTATAAAACGTTCGTTAATTTGTATAAAAGCAAAAATAAATTTTTAACGTATAAAATTTTAACACTGATATGAATGATAGTGAAAGGCAATTGTTCTTTGTTTGTTTGTGGATCAAATAATTATATTAATGCCTATAATTACATTTTGTTTCAGTTGCGGGACAACTATTCGGATGATTTTCGTAAAACCAACAAGGCTTAGTCTTCGTTCGTGGTAACGTTAACTTTTTTCTCTTTGATTTTTCATGAAACCTTTCCGCTCCGGGTATTCTAAATTCTACTTTTCCTTGAGCAACGCGAAATATATGACTATGATTTTTCAGTAAAGTTTGAAGGCCGCCGCATTCTTTTCGTAAATGAACCATAACTTCTCTTGGAATCGATTCAGCGATTTCACGTAGTTCGAGACATCTACCAGCGTTCCAAAATTTCTTCGTCGCTCCCTCGATAGGTATAATACGGCCTTCGTGAAGTAATTGTTTCGATACGATATCGATGATATCTGTAATTAATGTTTTATCCAATTGTGTACAGTTTCGTACTTTCTCCACTTTATCCCTTGGCTTAAAGTCGCATGTCCATTCCTCAATCGTATCATCATTCGGTTCATTTGATTCACATTTTTGCCGAGTTAAAGTTGTCTTTGCGCTTAGTATTTGTCGAATGCGATCCTCCCGGCTTTTAATGTCTTCGTACGTTCTTTCCCATCCAATCAGGCATATTCGTTTTGTAGAAGGAATTCTTAATTTGTCCAGATGCGTGGTAAAACCACACTGGACACATATATTTCTCACGTAATCAATATACTCTGAATATTGGCTCTTTGATGCACAGTGTCTCTGATATTTTGTACCGTTAAGTTCGTACGAACAACATGGTAACAAAAAAAACCGGCAATTATTTGAACTACGCGCTGCAATTATCGGGATCCACGGTGTCAGTTCGTCCGAATGATTTCCAATAATCCAATCTACTTCTGGATATATCGTGGCGGATGATGGAACGATAGTGGAAACCTATACGTATGAATTCGGTAAATTTGATCAGTTATACAGCGCAGCATAGAAAATAATGAGACGAACTTGAACATTCTGATGGTTAATTATATTTATACGTACTTGCAATGGGGTCTCAGATGGGTATAAATTCCAAATTTTTCTCCTCCGTAAATCGATACCTAATCCACGGTGACCTTCGTTAAATAAAATATACACGAGTAAACCATTGCCACATCCTAAATCAAGGAATGATTGTAAATTGTTAGTTCCCTTCTCGAATCTCTCTTTTTCCCACAACAACAGTAAATAAGACGCGATTGCGATGTCTTCATAAACAAATTTAATTGGGTCGGTATTTTCTGGCCAATTCTTAATCAATTTTGTACTATATTTCTCTTTTAATTTGCAATATAATTTTGCATATTTTTCAGTCGATACTAGATTCAACGAAGACACCGGAATCTGTATTATTCCAGTCTCATTCCTTGCCCATTTCAAGATACACGGGAGAAGCTTCTTCTTTAACCATTCGATGCTAAGATCGCATTTAATATTATTCGCTTGGCATACACTAACCGATGTAAAACCGTCTTTTCCTTGTTGTAACATAAATGCCATTCTGGCACCGAGAGATTGTTTGTGCGTAAAAAGGGGTTTGTGAATATTTATTATGCAACTGTCTTCACCTTTCCATAAAAAGAATTCGATACCAGTAGAAAATATGTGTGGCATACGTGGCAATTGTTTTGCTACGTATAGATGAATCTTTGCATCGGACGTTGCAATGGCCACTTGGTTGGAAATATGCAATGCTTCCAATAATTTTACATTATCAATGTTATCCTTTTGATGTTCTACAACTATGGCTGAAACATCTAAGGCATCGACACGTTTAAATATTTCTAAGATATCGCAGGTAACTTTGATATTCAATATCTCTATGGATGCAAGAATTCTACGGTTTATAGTTTGAGGATTACGACGCCAAATATTGATAGCTTTAAAAAATTGCGCTGCATTAATGGCATTTTCATCGCGTATTATAGTTTGAAAATCCATGTTTTATACGATACAATAACAAATCCTGTTTTTATTGAAAGATAAATTACAGAATCTACCTATAATGTCAGTGACACTTTCATTTTAATTTCTTTGACCCTTCCGAATTGGTGTACTAAAAATAATATTTTGAAAAATCAATGAAACGCAGATTATTAAAATATATAAGGACAGAATGGATTCAAAATGCATATTGATAAGAATGAGAAAATTCTATATACCTTTTTAACAACCCAGTCTGCATCTTGTACTGCTTTTTTCATAATTTGCTGAATACGTTCCTTATCTGTTTCAATTAGGTGCTGTTTAAAACTCTGGAAGCAAGGTAAAAGAAGCATAGAATATAGGTTATGTGGGAGATTGTCGGTTAGGATGACATACTAGGATGATATTAATAATACGATTGTTAAAACGTGTTCAATGACATGGAAGTTGGTATAAAATTTACCTGTTTAACCGAATATTTGTAAAATCCCTGTGCTTCTTTGGGCAATTTCTCGCATTCTCGGAGCAAAAATTTGTACAACTGTTTTGATGACTTCAAAGCAGATTCTCGTAATTTTGAACTAGCCATCTCGTAAAAACGTTGTCTGAGAAGATGTAGTACCAGAAAGGAGAAATATATTCTAGATGTTTGAAATGTTACAGAAATAGTTGGGAATACGTTTCAAATAATAAATTATTCGAAATTATTAACGGAAATGAAATTGGACATTCGTTTATATATAATTGGTTTTTTAGAAATTTTATTTTATTTATAATTAGCAGAATTTGTTGTTTGTTGTATTACGCAATAAAGAAGAAATAGCGTTTAAAAGGAAGAAATGCTGTATAGAGATTTAATTTGAAAGTGAAACTGCTAGTAAAGAAGAACGTAGATATACTATAATTAGAATAATGAAATAATTTTGTATACCGACATGTGTAGTTAACATGTGCAAATATGTATGTATACGAAAGTATAAGAAAGTATAGTTATAAATTTGGTTATAGAGCTATGTATTAACCGGTAAAAATGGGTCAGGAATATTTAAGTTTGGAGGCGCTGCGTGACATGGTTTAGTTATACTTGTACATTGTATAATTGTTAATGGTGAGGTTAGAGCGTTATGATAAATTTACATCACTACGTGATAAAAGTTTTGTTGAAGTGTTGTTGGCGAACAACCATGAGTTGGACGTTAATTCGATTGAAAAGTAGTGGAAGACACCCAACGGCTGGAATAATCGGTAATATTGGTCTACTAATGATGGATTAAAACACACGTTTACATATCCTACTAATATATGTTGATATTGAAAATTACTTTTGTCTTACTCAGTAATTGGGAATGAAATTTTGAAAGCCCAAGTAAAGGATACCAATTGTTATTATGCGTGTAACTTGCTTTACAAACATGGGGTAAAGGTTGAAAAGGTAGGTGGAATTTCATTCATGAGATCTCTATACCTTATCTATCGATTACCGTTGCCTTTTTCGCTATTATTTCTTCCTGTTCCAATTGATTTCCTTCTCTGCGTTCTTTCCATTGTTTTTGTAGATTGCGGTTGTACCAGATGATCTTGAAGATATTGCACAAGAAATAAAGTACTTTTCGAAAATGTTCAACTATGTATTTACGTCTGGTGGTATAGGACCAACTCACGACGATGTTACATACGAAGGTAAAATCGAGTGTAAAAGTTTATAGGAATATGTAAAAAAGATGTTTTTACAGCTACCGCATTGGCCTTTAATGACACGTTACACTATCACCCAACATTAGTGGATATTATAAAAAATTGCTTTAGCTGTGGAACTTTTCCTTCACCCGCTTATAAAATGGCACACGTAAGCAATAACAGAGCAGGAAATATAAGTAATATAAATATATAGACAATTCTGTGATAACGATATTCCTGAAGATATTCCTGAATTTTAGATACCGACAAAGTCTGTGCTTAAATTTGGGAGGAACAAAGTAACAGGAGAAACGCTTACTTATCCTTGCGTAGTGATAGAAAATGTTTATATACTTCCTGGATCACCTATGTTTTTTGAAATTGCTTTTGAGGCGTTGTGCAAAGTACATCGAGTCTAATAATCACTTTGAATATAATAATCTATAATACCTAGTTTAAATAATAAGAAAAGAATTCTAGAAATGTTGTTTTTGTAGGAATGTTTCACTAGCTATAAAAGTTTTGCAACAACCGAAGTTTACATAAATGCAAGAGAGGAATCGTTCGCAAGCGCTTTATACG
Organism: Euglossa dilemma; assembly: GCA_002201625.1. NCBI lineage: Eukaryota > Metazoa > Arthropoda > Insecta > Hymenoptera > Apidae > Euglossa > Euglossa dilemma. The sequence goes on from NIJG01000245.1 coordinate 86,472, forward strand.
AAGTTGCACGAGAATGTCCAAATGTTAGTTTTGGCTCGTATCCGGAATGTAATAGGTAATAAAATGAAATACGTAAAATGATATAAGGAAGTAAAATAGTCTGGAGGAATGAATTGGAATGGGTAATTTATGGGTAATTTATGGGTAATTTATGGGTAATTTATGTATGGAAAAAATGATAAATAAGGACTAAATGAGGAAAAATGTTTCTTAGATATTACAAAGCACGCGTAACTATAGAAAGCGAGGATGAGAAAGAGACGGAAAAAGGAAAAGAAATGTTTTGCGATCGAATTCCAAGAAACGTGGTAATAAATTACGATCGAACACCACACGTGGATTGTCTTTCGAAATACGAAAGATTGATAGGAAAGTCGCATCATGGATCAATTTACGAGCGTTCCTTCAAGAAATTCGTGTAATGACTCTACAACTGGAAAAAAAGTATCGATTATTTGTATCGATTATAAAGCGTCATGGAATTTTCCTTTGTTTTCTTTCTCGTTCGTTCATTGTAGGAATTACTATGAGAAACCTGAAGAAGTTTGGATATATTTAGACGGTAGCGAAGAGTCAGTGATTATGATACATCTGGCTCGTATCGCTGGTAACAAATTGCAACATTGCCCAAAGTTGAAACTACGTGCGATTTGTTTTAAATCAGATATTTTAACATTGGAGATGAATGAATTTTTGCATGAACTTAAAAACAGGTAAATATAACGCGATGTTAAAATAGTAACGAGTGCTTCTAAACGGTTGTAAATTAAGATGAAAGCGATATCGCTTGGTTTGCAAACTAATTCGATTGAATACAATATACATAGATACAATATCGAGTTATGTTATTTGGAGAGTAAGGATAACAATGCCGCTTTAGCAATAAAAGATTTCGTTGCATCGAAACCAAAATTCCGAATATTGTTGGTTGGAAAGCGGTTGAATAGGAAGGAAAGAGAAACGTACGATAATGCTGGACGGTTAAACGAGAACTATTGCACGTTCGTACAAGTAGATTTTCCTCTCATCGATTGGACAAACGAAGATGTTGCAAATTTCTCTAGTTCTCTTTCTCTCCCTTATTATAAAAAAGAATAGAAACGGTTAATGGAATCGGTAAGGAAGAAAAAATTTGCTTCTCTATTACTTTATTCTTTTCGCTTTTCTTTTTATTTGTTTGTTCTTCTTGCAACTGTTCTCTTTTGGTGCAATATCTGGTGGTAATATTTTTTCATGTGTTATCGCGTGCTGTAAATCTATTGTTACATAATAATCCTACTTCGTGTTATTTGAATTATATTTCACAAGTACAACTTATTTTTGTAGGTACAAAGGGAAAGAAGAAAAAATACAAGAAACATAGTGGACTATTTAATGGAACTAGAATCGACATGACCGTATCTTGTATGAAATTTTGTACTCGTCGATTAATTTATCAACAGGTTATTGTATGTTAATTAATAACCTTGGTTTAAAATAAGAAAATGAATAAAAAGAAGTTTGAAATAAAATCGCTTGAAATGGTATTAAAAATCACATTAAAAATCACATTAAAAATCAGATTAAAATTGATATTAAGATCGATATTAAGATTGATATTGAGAAAGTGATATTAAGAAATTGATGTTAAAATTCAGTTTAAGGTTAGAAAATTTGTAAAAGTTAGGAAAGTTGCATTTGTTTGATTTGATTTAAACGAAAGAGATGGAAAAATGTGTAAGGATCGTTTGTTAAAAAGTATATCAAGTATATTAAGAAAGGATACGAAGAAAGGATATTGAGAAAGGTATACTGTTAATAAGAAGGAAAAGTTTAAAGCCAAGTGGTTAATTTGCGATTATTGGTATGATCTTTTTACGTAGCGATATACGGCGATCATTAACAGCTAGAGGCTCGTAACGTTAGGTAGGATGGACCAGTGAGAGATATATATTTTTGCTTTTTATCGATGATTTATTAGTTGGTCAGATTAAAGAAGAGAGATCGGGAAGAAAAAGTTAAGAAATAATAGTAGTTGGAATGGTGGTAAAAGGAAGAAAATCGTACAGGGTGGTAATCCACGAGTGAAAGGAAATAAAAAAAGAAATTGAGGAGATGGAAAAAGTTGAGCGAAGAAAGAAGAGAAGAGGTGGGGTGACGGAAATGAGCCTCATATTTCACCAGAGTATTTCATTTAAGTTTGAAATTGATTGCACGAGAGTAGAATAGAATAGTAAGAAGTCGATGATAAAAAGTTGGTAGAAGATAGAAAAGAAGCTGTCTAACTGGTTGATTAACCGGTTATTTAACCGATTGGTTCGCTATGTAACGCATTGATTGACAGACTGACCGATAACCTCGGGATTGGTTAATGGTGGCGGACCGATTATAGGAGGTTAGTCGATTGATTAGCTGCTAGGTGGAAATACACGAGTGGCGAAAGAAAAAGGAACACGTAGGTAGAAAAAAAAGAAGCAAGGTAAATGGAATAAATAGGTTAGGTTTAAACGCGTTAATAGGGGATTTTTGCAATTTACACGTATAACGGTTCCTCGGAGGTATACCGAAATTATTACGTATAAGAGAAACGGATGGTATATAAATGGTATATGGTGTAAGGTAAAATTCAATGGATAAGGCAAAAGAAGCAATTTGTTGGATTTGATGTTTAATCGATTATGGCACGGTTCGGTCGAGATAGAGGAAAGATAGAGGAAAGATAGAGGAAAGATAGAGGAAAGATAGAGGAAAGATAGAGGAAAGATAGAGGAAAGATAGAGGAAAGATAGAGGAAAGATAGAGGAAAGATAGAGGAAAGATAGAGGAAAGATAGAGGAAAGATAGAGGAAAGATAGAGGAAAGATAGAGGAAAGATAGAGGAAAGATAGAGGAAAGATAGAGGAAAGATAGAGGAAAGATAGAGGAAAGATAGAGGAAAGATAGAGGAAAGATAGAGGAAAGATAGAGGAAGGAGAGACACGTGGGGAGATAATGGAATAAAAGGAGCTTAAGATAGAGAGATAAAACTAGAGCGCGACAAGTTAGAAGGTGAAAATAAAAGATTGGATAGGATAAATTTGGGAGGTTGAAAGAGGGGAGAAAGGAGTAGAAAAGGAAGACAAGTAAGGATTACTGGGGATTTGCGTAATCGTAAAGGAAGTGGAGGGAGAGGAAAAGAGACGTAACGAGAGCGGTAAATTGGGGCCTGGCTGTGGCTCTGGCGATGGTGATGGCGACAAAAGCGAGGATGGCAGTGGGTAGCGTGGTCGGTGCGTCGCGGTGCGTGGTCGGTGCGCCGTCGGTGCGCCGTCGGTGCGGCGTCGGTGTGGCGTCGGCGGCGTCGGTGGCCTAGACCGACGGCGGCGTGGTCGATGGCAGTGGTCGCGTGCTGGTCGCGTGCCGGAGGCGGAGCCAAGCGTCGACTCTCTCGCGTGCCACCTCCACCCTAAAGTTCGCGGTCCCTGTTGCACCCTCCGACACCCTCCCAGAACAGCGGGGAGCTCTTCTACTCGACGCGACGCCCCTCGGTACTCTTTGGTTCCTCGTATCTCCCCTTCTCTCCGCTAGTTCCCGAATCTACAGTCGCTTCCTCGTCGGTTATTGATTCCCTCGGGTAGCTAGTCCCGAAAAGGGTGCTAAAATAGGATGAGGGCGATTGAAAGAAGGAAAGCGAGAAGACATAAAGGAAAGAAATTTGATAATAAATATGTCATGCCGGCGATGAGACGCGTTTTCCTCTCCTCTTTCTTCTATTCTCTTTCCATATTTTCCTACTCTTCATTTCCTCTCCTTCTTCGCATTATCGATCGCGAACGTAAGCTTTCGAGAGTTTCGAGTCGGCATGTAGCTTTTTATCGTGTCTCAACGATTATGCGAACGTTGCGAAGCGCGTGACGGACGATTCTCGTCAGGGTAGGCGCGATACGCTAACGCGGTGGTACGAGACCAATCGACCACGATATTAGTAAAAATATCCATTTTTATATCGCCACGAACTTGTAATCGTCCTAGGATTCCTAACGGAGCGTTAACGCGAGAAAGAATAGGAGTAGCTCGCAGCCGATAGAGCGAACGAACGCGCGATTAGCAAGTAGATTTCGTTTCGCTCTACGATCGTCGTCGAAAAGTGCACCTTGGAGACAATGTCGCAGGAAGACGCGGATGCGATTGGTAATATAATCGAGAGAGAGAGAGAGAGAGAGAGAGAGAGAGAGAGAGAGAGAGAGAGAGAGGGAGAGAGGGAGAGGGGGGGGGACACAATTAAAGGAAAGTTTTAGAGACGTCGATTTATTAAATTTCGTTGATTTATCTGCGACATTATCCATCCTTCGAAGTAAGTTCTTGTTTGCACAAACTTGTCGTATTGAGAGCAGCGCTCTTGAATCTGGAAACTTTGCAAACTCCCCGTCTCTTGCTCTCCCTTCGCCAGTTGGCCTTCCAACCGTTCCCCTCGGCCCCCCTCTCGATGTAACCGGGCTTTCTTCTTCGCGTAAACTGGCAGATCGGTATAGGCAGAATATCGGAGACACGGAGGAAGAGAGAGGTAGGTAGAGATGGGTAGAGAGATTGGTAGAGGCAGTGGAGGCGATTGTGGCACGTGTGGAGGGTGTCCAGCGGTAGATCGGACTCGTGGTCGGCCGGTCTTTTCGTTCGGGTTCTCACCGTTTCGGTGCCACCTTGCACACACCAGCCCGTTCTCGTCTGGTTCGTTGCTGTCCGGAGTTGTAGTTCCGTGCGATTCAACGGCATAACCTATTTTACTTTCGAAAACTCAACGGATCAATACCAACGGGAATGCGACGAAGACGAGCGAGCGGACGAAGAGAATTGCGCAAGAGGAGGAACAACGAATGCGAACGACATCGTTCCCATCCGTGCGACAATTTCTTCCATTCGTACCAGCGAAATTCTCTATTGTCCGTGGAGGTTTTAGCAACGGTCAAAGATGCCAGCAGATTATTTCGCAGCGATGCAAGCGTATACACGATGGAAAGGTTGCATAGTGGAATCGATCGAGCGGAATCGATAAAGATCGAGTGTAGCCAGTGTCGCGAGGGACAGCAACGGCAGGTAGCGCAAAACCAGTCAAGTCGCGCAGGTATATACCATACGTGATATACAAATACCGGCAACCGAATCTTCGAAAAGAGTTTCGGGTTGCGGCACGAGACCGTCAGCTGGCGAGCAGAGCCGGTTCCTTTTATTTTTTTCCCTTTTATTTTCCCTTTTTTCTTTCTTTCTTTCTTTCTTTCTTCCTTTCTCTCCTTCACGCACAACCTCTCTCCCGTCCTTTCAACCTCCTTTTCCACGGGTTCGTCCCCTCCTCCCCAGCCCCCTCTCTCCTCTTCCCTTATTTTCTCTCCGTTTCCTCTCTCTCTTCCTTCTTCCTTCGCCTACCGCCTATTTCATATTATTCTTTCCCTTTCCTCCTTTTCCATCCTACATTTTTCCCTTTCGTTCCGGACAAAATCGTTGCCGACACATCTCTTTCCCTTTTCCCTTTCTCGTTGGTCGTTTGCGACTCGTGTCGGGGCGACGCGTCGACGATGTCGGCCACTGGAGAATCGGTGGAACGAGACGGTGACGGTGATCGCAGGCGGAAAGATCAGCCGGTCGTTTTCGCGAGGAACCTTTTTACGAAAATAGCAAAGTAACCCTTAGTAGCCTTAAAGTGGAAAGTTACCTCTTGGTTTACCGGTCGGAGGCTGCGCGCGTGGCTACCCGTGGATGCGTGTACCACAGGTATAGGTGATTTGCATAAGGGAGGCGTAGGAACAGCGGCATGGTATTTTGTAAGAAAGTGGAAGAGACGCGATAGGAAATGTGGTCGGAGCGAATGGTTTTTTTCGTTGGCGGTGGTTTTAAAACGCGGCGAGTGGTTTTTAAATGCTCGTGGGGGCAACGGCTGAATCGCGATATCGCGCGTTAATCGCGCTAATGTTTTTGCGGCGGATCGTTCGACCGAAAGAAGCTTTGTAGAGCGTCGATGCTGCTCGGTAACGATGCAAAATTTCTTTTACGAGATTAGACGACGCTCGATTTAACCGTACAGTTCGTTTCAGCGAACGCTTCGATGAAGCGCATCAGCGTGCTGCGTCGCGACAAGCGTATACGTACTAGTTTGCTCGATCGCGTGCAATCGAAACGAGAACGCGTCCAACCTCTTCTCGCGTTACTTTCTCTCCAACATTTATACATCTCGATAAACTCTGAATTCCCGAATTCGCACTTGCGATATCCTTCCGTTAATTTCCTTCCCGAACACGCCGTCGAAATGCCGTCGTTCTCCGTTCGTTCTCGCTGTTGTCCCTCTCAAACTTTTCTCCAACGTACACCTTTTCCATACGATCTCGCAAGCTTTTTCGCCCTTCTCTCCTCCCGCTGCCGCCTTATTATCTCCATCGTTGCCCCGATTATCGGTCACTTCGCCTTCGCGTTCCAGCACATCCACGAGCATTTTCTCGATCCTCCTTTCCGTCCAACGAGCAAACTTGCCAAATCGCGTTACAGATTCTTCCTTCTTCCTTCTTCCTTCCTTTCTTCTTTCCAATTCCGCAAGAATCCGCGAAGGAACCGCGTGCGATTCAGATTCGAGGGAAATGTACTACGCGCGTAGGTTCGTAAGATCGATTAATCGTCGTTCTTCCATTATCTCGTGCAAATTGTCCGAGAAGCCGACGGGACTAGGGGGCGCGGTGGGAGGAAGAGCGAGCCGTGTACCCGGGTGAAAAAGATGCATTTCGCGTCAACTTTACGTCAAGATCGAACGTTTCGTAGGTTTGGCGTAGGTGGACTACGGGGAGAAAAGTAGCTGCGAGGAGTGAGGGAGGAAGGGCGAGAGAGAGAGAGAGAGAGAGTCGGGGCAGAAGCGAGGACCGCGAGTAAACGGGGAATAGGATATTAGGGAGAAAAGGAAGGGAGGAAAGATGCAGAAGGTGTATAGACGGAAGGTAGGTCTGGGTTGGAGGGACAGAGGTACGCGCGGTGGTATAGAATAGCAAGTGCGACAAACGAAGACTGATCTACAGAGAAGGAGGAGGAGGAGGAGGAGGAGGAAGAGGAGGAGAGAGAGAGGTGGCGGATGGTGGTATACTCACCACCCTTTTCTCTAAATCACGTTTATCAGAGACGGATGGCGAACAGTACGATGCAGTATCGAAGGAGGTGCGGCGGCGAAACGGGGAAGGAAGAGGAACCAGCCGATAAAGGGTAGGCGGGGCAGGGCGGCGGGAGCCGGAGGGACGAAGGGCCATAAAGAGAGCGAGAGGGGGGGGTGAGCGGAGGGGCGGAGGAGGAGGAGGAGGAGGAGGAGGAGAGAATCGGAGGGAAAGAGGGTAGGCGAGCGGGCGAGTTGATAAGTTGTCGAGTAGCGGAGCGCAGAGGCGCGAGTCGCGAGGTGCGATGCGCGAGGCAAGAGGCAAGAGGCACGAGGAGGACGAGTATGAGAACGTGGAAGAAGGGAAAGAAGGGAGAGGAAGCGGAGAAACACGCGGATATTGATTCCCGTGGGATATGCGCGCGCTCGACGAGACTCGGAAATCTAAACGTATGTACGATGCTTTGGCGAACATACAGAAAAGTATACGCGTCGCGCGGCATGCGCGTTTATATCTGGACTCATCCGGAGGAAAGGAAAATAGCGAAGAGCCAAGGGTAGGGGCAGCGGCAGGGGTGGGGGCCTAGGGGTTGGGGTTTAGGGGATCTAAAACAAATCGCTTTTGAAGAAGATGAGAGGAGGAAGTACGTACGTACGTATGTACGTATGTATGTAGGTAGGAACGAATCGGTAGGCCGAAGCGGAAGAACGTACGGTGAAACTTAGCAAGTGACAGTTCGATACCGATGGCTCCCGAACGTTTGCTATACGCATCGAAAATTCGCATTCTCGTTTGTCCACTTTTTATCCGACTAACCGGATAAAATTTCGATTATGTCGCGCGATACTTTTCACCCAAGTAAATTGCTTAGAGACGGATAGTAGGAATGGGATGCAAGGGGATAAAAAGAGGGGACCGTTGATAGAAAAGGTCGGACGAAACGGAGAAAAAGCGAGAGAGAGAGAGAGAGAGAGAGGGGGGGAGAGGATATGAATGGAGCGTAACCCTGGAGTCGTTCCGATTATAGAGTATTCGTGGCACGATGTCAAGCTCGTTGCTCGAACAACACCAGGGCTCGAGAACCATAGATAAGAATGGTAATCGGAGCGTGGTGTAGTCGACACGCGAATGGAGCGTACTTCTACTCGAGAAGAAAAGAAATGGGAAATGATACTTTGAACCTTGAGAAAGGAAAAGAGAAAAGAGAAAAGAGAAATGAAATAAGAAACGAGAAACGTTATACGCTTTTTGTTTCACGATCGGTCGATCGATTTATCGATTTATCGATTTATCGATTTATCGTTTGCGTATCGAAGCACGCGTGTATATGTACAGTGTAAACATATCCGCGTACGTTATCCGATAGCACGGCAAATTGCTTATTTTTTCAATCGATATTTTTAACGCGTACGTGCGCGGTGAAAGGATCATCGCGTTTCTCGGTATCGCATAATCGCGGGGACCGTGTAACTACGTCCGCGTTGTAGCGAAAGAAACGATGGAAAGGACGGAAAGGATGAAATTTGCAGGAATGTCGCTATCGCTACTGGAAATTATCCGCCAACTCGATGTTGGCCATTTCAAAATCACTACCACTATCTGCCATTGCTTACCATTACCTACCACTACCTTCCTCCACTACCTACCACCACCGACCGCTACTTACCACTACCGTTACCACAGCTGACGCCACCTCCGAGACCTACGGGTGACTTTCATGAATGAAACCCACGTGCGATCCACGTGACCGTTCATGTCGAAGCCGTAATTTCTAGTTCTCGACCCTGACCGATTTTTCCACAAATTTATCCTACCGTTAATCACGCCTCTTCTCACTCGAACATGCTTGCCGCTAAAACTACCGCTTTCTCTTCTTCTTTCTCCTCTTCTTTCTCCTCTTCTTTCTGCTTTCCTACCATCTTCCAAACTTACCATTACTTGCCACGGTAACACGCGGTTTGCTCGAAAACGCCCTTAAACTTTTCATCTGCTCTACTCGTATTCGAAGGAGTCTAACTAGTATGCCAATTGCTATACCGGTATACCGGATTATCAATTTTCATACACGCATACGTAGAGGTCGTTGCAACGTACATTCGAAATTATTCCTACGATTCTACGCTTTTTTCTTCTTTCTTTCTTTCTTTCTTTCTTTCTTTCTTTCTTTCCGTTATTCCATTACTTACTCTGTACGCATTTAGGTATTCGCATACTAGCCAAGGAAGCTGCTGGCAAACGGATAAATAAACATAGAATGGAGGAAAAGAATGGGACGAAAGGTTAGAAGATAAAGAGAAAGAGGAGCGGAGAGAGGGAGATGGAGCGAGACGGGGGGAGGGATCTGAACTGTTACCACTACTAGTGTCACCGTTACCTCCACTACCGTTTCATCACCACCCCCTACTTCGGTGGTATTACATCCACCACCACTGACAGTATGTTGAACATTG
>NIJG01000245.1:129981-158819 GCA_002201625.1 Euglossa dilemma
CGTGAGAGAGAGAGAGAGAGAGAGAGAGAGAGAGAGAGAGAGAGAGAGATTTTTGAGAGAGGCGAGAGAATAGGACGGGGAGGAGGAAGAACGGTTTTGAGTCGGGGAAAGAGCGGATACGGGAGGAGGCGATCGCGGTGGTTTGACCGCGTGGGCGTGTACATCTCGCGCGTACTTCCTCGAGTCACGAGCAACCAAGAGGAAGGAAGACCAATGACCCCGTCTACTCCAACCGATATCCCAGCAACGCTATCTTCCACCGCGTTATCTCCATCTTTCAATTTTCCTAACACTCGGCGATAATGGCTCATCCTTTACGATCGTTTCTTCCCTTTGCCTACCCGATTACCGAATCCGACGAAAAGCTTTTCCCTCTCTTTCTTTCTCGAACGAAGAAAAAGAAAAAGAAGAAGAAGGAGGAGGAGGAGGAGACAGCGGAAAAAGGGAAAGATCGCGACGAGTTTTCAGAGGTTAGAGAACGAGACGGGCAATCGGACTGTACGGTACTTGACCGTTCGCGTTCTAAATTGAACTCGTGACTTGGTCTAAGTGGCGGGAATGACTCCAGTGACGTCAACCGTGTTTCAGTTTCTGTTCTTTGTCGCGACGGATTCGCGAATCGCGGTCACTCGATTCTTTCGTCGTTGAAAGAGGTATTAACGCGTATGAACCGTTTCGACTGGTAGCGGGGAAAATTTAAACGCGTATCGAGTCTAGCCGAAAAGAGGTTTGGACGCGACATTCGCGGCACGCGCATGCGCCGTTACCAGCGATCTGCCGCAAATGTCAGTTTACGCGACAAAACGACGAATCGTAATCGCGCGCACACGCGTGCTGACACGAGCTCTCGGCGAATATAGGAAACGCCAACGATTCGCCAAACGGTTCGTTCCTCCGTTCTTAATCGCGAATTACCCTTCAAATCGTCCGCGAATTCCAAAGGTCCTTTCTTTCTCTTTCTTCTATCGTCGCTGTTAAGTTACCGCGCGGCACCCGATAATCGGCGACTATCGAAACTACCGCGCGAAAGGCTAACGTTTCGAGTAGCGACAACTTCTTTCTTATTTCTTTCCGTTTAGCTCGCGGCGCGCAACGGTCGAACGAAAGGAAGGAATAGGAGAGGAAAGGAGAGGAGAGGAAAGTACGGATGCGGACCGGTCGCTTTGTATACCTGCGAGTTACACGAACGATGCTAGTCGCGATGTTACATCGGTGCACAACAGGTGTCCGGTTGATTTGCAAATACGATAGAGACCTATACGATAGACGACCCTTTCCGTCAACCGGATTAAACGAAGCGAGATAAACGCGAATAATACGACTGGCGGAATTAGCTCGTTAAACGGTAAAAACAAAGGAAGAGTTTACGGTTGTTAGTCTTGCGGGAAAGTAGTAGGAAGAGAAAGGAACGGAGAAGGAAACGCGAGGAGAAAGAGAGTAGAAGAGGGGAAAAGAAGGGAAAGGCGTATGCGCGAATAGGCGAGATTACGCGCTTCCTTCGGAGCGCGTTTACCGTGGCTAGTTCGGACGGTGGTGTCTGTCTATCCTCGTCCGAGCACCCAACGAGAAAACTCGAAACGCGGTTTAGTCACCATCCTGCACCATATCGCCGCACTGTTACCACACTGTGCGCACCAACCGAACACAAGAAATAACACACTAGGCTATCTCGAGCACGATACCCATCCGACGGAGTGTTAAACGAGGCGAATCGGCTGGAACCGTGGCTGGAAAACGCGAGTAAACGCGGTAAGCGCGAAGAAGAACGGCTTACGTTTCATGGAAGACGACGAGCCATCGAGAGTGGAAAAAGCGACGGCGACGGCGACGGCGACGAACGAAGAACGAGAGGTAAAGGCAAAAGTTGGAATCGGCTTGGACGCGCGGACCTGACGGATAACGAAAGAGAACTGCGCGCGCGATGCGCGCTACCGTTTCTTTCGCGATTCTCTCTCATTCTCCGAGCTGCCGGAGCACCGTGCGCGCACGATCACAGCGCCGTGCCTCGCGAGGCTCGCCAATCTTCCCTATTTATAGATACCCGGTATTGTTGCGTTCCGAGCACATTTCTGTTTCTCGCGCCAGCGCGCCCACCCTCCCCGACGTAATTCTAAAACTTCCTCCACCTCTCCTCTTCCTTTTCTCCTTCTCCTCCTCTATAGCCTCGGTCGCCATCGCCTTCTCGCTGCTCCGTTCTCCACTGCCACATTACTATTTTCTCCCCTCCGGCGCGACGTTCGCCGTCTTTCTCCGTCCTTTCCACGTTTCAGCTTTGCTCCAGAACCGACCACCACCGACAACTTGGACTCGTCTGTGTCTCCCGCTCGGCTGTTTTCGCCGCGCCGCGTCGCGTCGTCGCCACTAGACTCGCTCTCTTGTCCTCCTTTGCCCTATTTCTCCCGTTTTCCACGCCTCGCGCCTCCTTCCGCCGTCCAGACGCCGCGGCGAACGACGAATCGAGGAAAAGGAGAAGAAAACGGAAAAAGAGAAAGAAAGACGCGATAAAGAACAACGATGACCGAGAATGACCGAGAACCAGCGAGAATTCGATATTTCTTTGTCCGACGCCGCGTCCCTTTCGCATACTCGTTCGATGCAAGTAAGCGTATGCCGGAGAGCGCGAGAGAGCTGGCTGGCTGCTAGACAGCGGGTTTTCGATCGAACGCGGAAATAGAAATCGATGCGGCAATTTATCGGTACGGTTCGGTAAGACAGGTAGGATCGGTAGGAACGTGGCGATCGGTGGTGTTTTCAGCGAAGACGCTGCTTTCGATTCGATCGATAACCACGGCTTTTTCTCGGCTGGCCTTCTTCTTCCCTCCCGTCTCTCCGTCTATCTTCGATTGCCGTTCCTTTCGGAATAAAGCCCGCGCGGGATGGTAAGTGGCGAGAAAGCTACCTTCCGAAAATAGGAGACAAGGTCACCCCTTCTTCGCTCGGTTCTCTCTCGGTGGTCGGTCCGCTCTCCACCCTGAAGCTCGATCGTATCGATCGACCGAGGAGGGAACCCCGGTAACGAAACAGTGCTAGTTACGCGAGAATGTCGCACTGCCGCGTGATACGCGTTCTCCATTCGCCGAATAAACGCTCTGGGCCGCTCTACTAGGCCTAGAGAGATCGGTTCGATAGCAGCCGTGGAGACGCGTACGCGGCATCAACGTTCTCAATGAACGTCCAGTCGTTAATTACGATCGATCGAGTCGGAGCGCGCAGAGGCTTCGCGAGAGAAAGAAGCGACCCAAGGAAGGAAGGAAAGAAGGAAGGAAGGAAGGAAGGAAGGAAGGAAGGAAGGAAGGGAAGAAGAGAGAAGAGGGTAGGAAGGGAAAGGGGAGCAATAGCCAGGAGTGGCGGTGTTTTGAATTTTTCTAAAAGATGGCGCGTGCTGGGTAGCGCCGCTCGTGATTCCAATCCATCCAGGGTCTCTCGTCACTTCCGACTATTTATAGACGACCGCTCGATATGATGTACCGGCGTTATTTTTAGCTGCTTACCTAGCTACGGCCCTTTCACCCCTTCGAAATAGCACTGGTCGGGTAGACTGGAAGGAGAACGGGATTGGTCGGGCGTGCAACGGTCCGCTAACCACCGATCGGTCGTGGCGGTGGGAAAATTCGGAGAAACCTGTCGCGGCGACAGGTAGACGCGCGGACCCGGAGGATCGGTCGAATCCTAGAGCGATTCGATTCGCTGTAACAACATCGCCGTTACGCTCGCATTCCCCTTCGCATTCGGACGTTTATTTGCGTAGCCGATCACGTAACTCCGTTTAATTATGCGTTGGCGCAATTATACCGTAAACTACCTTCCGCTCGAAATAGCCGAATCGATACGAACGTTCGGAACGTCCCAAGACTCGCAGCATCCTCTAGTCCTGCGTTATCCGGTGCTATCGCGGCGCTTGGAATTTTCGAGCGGGAGCTGCTGTCCGAATAGCTTTGGGAACAGCTCGCGCGGGGTGCCGCATCGGCGCGGAACGAACGCGTTCGCGAGGCGAGGCGTAGAAGAGCAAGAGAGGGAAAAAATTTGCTTCGTAGGTGGTCGTCTCTCTCGACGGTAATACGCCGTATGGCGGTGGTGCTAGGACAAAAATAGTGGCGGTCCCGTTCGAAAATACCAGCTGCTAAAAATACGAGCAAAAATAAACGTCTACACGTGCAAAAACACGCATTAATATTCACCGTGCGTCCGAGGTTCGTGTTTTCGTGCCACTCTACAGAGAGAGAGAGAGAGTACGAGCAACGGGGTCCGGGATGAATCTCGCGAGAACTGTACGGAAAAGTGGAAAGGCAGAGCCTATACCAGCTGTCCGATATCTCGGTTGATCGGACCGCGCGTAACGGCAGACGCGAGCAATTTCCAACGATCGGCGAACCTATAGCAAACGCGAGAAGAAGTCGCGCCACCCCGAGATTCCGTGACGATGCTTTACCGACTCGATAGAGAGGAAAGGATAAAGGGAAAAGGAAAGCGGAAAATACGTTTTTAGGTTAGTCGCCGGTGCGTCGGATGGAATGGGAAGACGACGGGATAAGCAGGCGCGAAACGAGTAACCAAGATATCGGGAGGCTAGAAAAAGAGGGGAAAGACACGAGTGACGTATAAATAGATGGAGGATGACCTTTGCACGGATCAACGTTTACTTTTACAACGCGTTATTAAGCTAGGTTATTGGTTCTATCCCTGTTGAACGCTTCCTTTCGGACAGATGCCACCGTTCGCGAATCTGGGTTATGTTTACTACCCCCTCTCGATTTCTGCAACTCGGTGCTCTACCTTCCACGAGGTTTACGCGTGCACGAACTTTGCCGCCTCCTACGCGGCCATAGCCAGGAAATACACCCTCTCTCTCTCTCTCTCTCTCTCTCTCTCTCTCTCTCTCTCTCTCTCTCTCTCTCTCTCTCTCTCTCGTACACCGGCACCGCAAACCCGCAGGGACGGAGGAAGCGAATTTTCCGAGAACGGTTGACGAGAGCGATCGCGGTGGTGACCGATACCGTCTTCCACCCGATTCGGCCAAGAGAGAGAGAGAGAGAGAGAGAGAATCTCTCGCGGTAGTCGAAACCGTGGGAGAAGCGGTAACCTCCGTTCGCGTAGCAACGAGCCGTTGCGATAAAAATAGAAATAACCGTGGCGATCGATCGGCGGTCGTTTCCGTCGTCACGCTATCCGACCGATGAAACCGCTCTTCACCGTGAATTCTGCGCGATCGATTGTATCGCGGATCGAAATGGCGCGGCGCAGAGCGATGCAGAGCGGCGCAGAGCGGCGCGGAGAGAAGAATGGGATGAGAACGGATGGAGCTGGAGCGCGAGCGCGATAACCGTGACAGCACCCCCGCGAACGCGGGGCAGGGAAATCGATGGGAGGGTGGAGAAAATAGGAAGTGGAAAGGGAAAGGATGGAAAACTGGAATACTCGCGTGGCGAGTAGCGGGCAAGCACGGCACCACCCACACCTCCGGAATGGAGAGCGTTACGACGCGACGGAATTAGCACGGGCACAATAAGCGATCCCGCCTTCGCTCGGAAAAATAGATTTGGCAAACTACCAAAGCCCGGCTTTGAATAGATCCTAAATATATGGATCATCGTGGTCTTTTGCGTTCCTTCTCGCGCGGTACCCACCGCGTAGTGAAAGCGACCTTTCCTTCCTTCCTTCCTTCCTTCCTTCCTTCCTTTCCCTTCCTTTCCCATCCTTTCCGAGGTTCGCCGCGCTTTCCTCGCCACCGGTGAATCCGACGCGGCGCGTATCCAGGATTCGCGTTATCCTCCCTACGCGTTATCGAGAAACACCCTCGGTAGACGGGAACCGGAGCAAAAATAAATGGAGCCGATGAAAATAAACTCGAGAGACGATTTTACGCGCGTGGCCATTCGTCGTTGCCTCGGTCCGCGTCGGTGGCGTGTTCTCGTGCCCGTTGTCGGCCGCTGCTGCTGCGGCGATCAACGTTGCTGGCATTGTCGTCGCGGCAACTTTCGGTGCGTGCTCGAGCCGAGCGGATGTAGGCGGACCGTGTGGACGAGGTTCGATCGAATACGATCGATTTCAACGCGACAAACCCGATCCTGCGGCCGCGCGCAACTCCGCGACCACCTTCGACGGCGCGACCTCGTTCCAACCGCGAGAGATCGAAACTGGACGAACGCGCGCCTCCTAGCTTTTACCCGGCTGCTTTCCGGGCTAATCGAATAAAAGGGAACACCTGTGTTTAGAAGGACGGTGGTTAGACGCGTCGCGACACCGCGGTAACGAGGATTACGGCCGAGAGGAGGATCGCATGGAAAGCGCATGGAAAGCGCATCGATTAGCGGTCGGTTTAATCCGAGCGACGCGCCGAAGAAGCAACAACCACCGCGTATAAATAGAACGTTCGATACGCTATTCGATAAGAACGGTGCCGTTCGGTGTCTATATACCTAGCTAGTAGCTAGCTAGCCACGTCGGACAAACGAATCTCTTTCGCTAACGACTCGCGTTTCGCCTCGGCGATACGAAGGAGAATAATGGTTGGTCGCGGTGACGGATCGATACGTAGGTACCTATTATTAGACCGACTCGGTGAACACACGGCGATTATCGCATCCGCAACGTTATCGTTTCTTCGTCGTGCCCGCGCGCAGCCCTTGTATCTTTCACCTCGGCCGCCCTTTTCTTCGGCCGCGATGATGCCGAGAGATCGAAATGGCGAAATGGAAACGGGGGAATGGAGCTGCCGGACAGCTGCCGGAGGGTGTGCGCGTACCTCCGATTCGAGGCAAGCTCGCCAATATGCGCGCATGCATAATGCCAAGCATAACCGAGTAGTTTATTTATAACGTCGCGGAAATACACTCGACGCCTTTATTGTAAAAGGTTGTGTAACGCGGCTCGCGTGTTACGTAACCGCGAAACAAGCTACGCTCGCGAACCAACCGACCGACGTTTCGACGTTATTCGTCGGAGCGAAGGGAACGCAAGGGAACGGAAGGGAACGGAAGGGAGCAATCGATCGTCCGGTAAGAGAAGGAGACCACGAGGAACGGAGAGCGAAACGATCGAGCGACGAACGGAGAGACAGCAGGTTGTTTATTCGATGCGACGAGAGCGAAGCGAGTAGTCGATGAGAAAATGATGGCGATAATCGGTAGAGCGAATCGAGCCGTGTGGTCGCGTTGTCGTAAATCCCGTTGGTTCGCCGGCGAGGAGGATTGCTGCCGCGGCAGCATCGCCGGCGGAAAGGGAAAAAGGGGAAGAAAAGCGTGGTTCGGAATCGTCGCAGGGACGATAGGAAGCTGCGGCACGGTCCTCTATTTCCTCCACCGGTCCTCGGTCAACGCGTTCTCCGGAGCGGAAATTTCGTTGCCGAGGTACCCCTGGGCGTTCAACGGCATGTTCAAGTCGTTCGATCACGCCGCCCTGAGAAGAGGATGGCTGGTCTATCGGACCGTCTGTCACACGTGTCACAGCCTGCAATTCGTTCGTTTCTTTCATCTGGTCGACGTAACCCACACCGTCCAAGAGGTTAAACGGATCGCCGGCGAGTTCGAGGTTTCTATACCGTTAGAATTAACATCCTCCTCCTCGTGCACTCTATACGTCCCGGTGGATATTCGGTTTGGATCAGGTGGAGGATGGTCCGGACGACAAGGGAAACTATTACACCAGACCGGGAACGTTGTCCGATTTCGTCCCGTCCCCTTACCCGAACGAACAGGCCGCTCGAGCGGCCAACTTTGGCGCCTACCCACCGGATCTCAGCTACGTCGTGCTAACGCGGAACCGTGGTTTGGACTACTTGTTTTCCCTGCTAACCGGCTGGAGGGATCCACCCGCGGGTATAGCCAAGCCGGAGGACCAGTACTTCAACGTCTACTTCACCGGGGGATTCACGACGATGCCGCGAGTACGTCACCCGCTCCGATACCGCCCTCTCCTCCTCCTACTAGCTTTACCCTTTTCCCGCGCTTTTACAGATGTTTTACGACGGCATGCTCGAGTACGACGACGACACACCGGCGACCGAGTCGCAAATGGCCAAGGACGTGGTAGAGTTCCTAATGTGGACCGCGTCTTGCGAGCATGACGAGCGAAAAATAATGACCCTGAAATGCCTCGGAATCTTCCTCCTTTTAATCCTCTCCGTCGGCCAGATCCACAGGCAAAATTGGTCGCATATGAGAAGCCGCTGCATAGCATACGTGCCGCGATCCTCTACCGGCCAACCTCCGCTTCCCCAACTTCCACCAGCGGCCATCCAGCAATCCGCTCGCGCGTGCAAGAAAACCAATGGTACGCCATCCATCCGATAAATCTTCCATCCAGTCGGATTCGATCGCGTCCGATCGCGTCCGATCGAACGAGAGAGCAAGGGATAGAGAGAGAGAGAGAGAGAGAGCTCGGCTCGGCTCGGGTTGGGTCGATTTGGTTCGGTTGGTAGCAACATGTGCCGCCACCGATAATCGTTTCGCAACGCGCGGCCTTGACGATGCCCGTATGCTCGATCGGCCTGTCTAAAAATAGAAAGCTCGAGAAACCGTGCAACAAACGTTATGCCGTCTCCCCACCCTTTCTCTGCCTGTAGCCGCGAGACGACCGACCACGACCGACCACGACCGACCGCGACCACGCGGATCCTAGATCCTCGATCGCGAATCGCGAATCGCGAATAACGGATAGATAGCCACGGTCGCTGATCTACCATCTATTTCGGATCGAAAGGTCTCCGCTGCGTTTAAACGTTTATTTTTACTCTCTTCCTTCCCGACCTCGCGCCTCCCCCTCCCGCCATATTTTTCTCTTTCACGCGCGTGTACGGATCGGGCAAGTCGCCCTCCCCTTAAAATAATACCGATTCCACGGAAATATCGACTGCTCGGATTCGTGTCCCGCCTGGTCTGGCCCGGACTAATCGCGTCGCATCGCGTCGCATAGCGTCGCATCGTGTCGCGTCGATGATCTATGCGCACGTACGACTCGTCTCGCCGCTCAATGGCAACAAGTGCGATCGCGGAAGAGAAGGGGTGGCACGGATCGAAAATATATACCAAACGATGAATGAACCTCCGCGTTGACGTTGAGAGCGCGCCAGCGATTTCGCGATCAACCGTAAGAACACAGCCGCCGGCTCTCCTCCAATCTCCCTTTCGATATTCCAGTCCCTCCTTTCCTTCCTTTCTTTCCTTCCCTTTCCTTCCCTTTCCTTTCCTTTCCTTTCCTTTCTCTTCTCGCGCCTTTCTCGCCGACGCAACGGACGACGAGTGGCGCGACGAAAAACTCGCGAATCGATTTAACGCCTGGATCGTCCGTGAACTTGACATCGAAGACCGAGGCTCGGGGAAAAAGGAAAAAGTTGTCGCGGTGATTTCCACGCTGATAGAATACCCTTTTTATCGGCATTCGCCATCGCGTATCCTCCAAAATTCTCTTCCCGAATCGGCTGGAAAGGTATCGAAAGGGGAAAATCCGCTGGAGGACTTACCTTTGGTCGCGATGGCGCTTGCTCGCGCTTGCTCGCTGGACATTCTGTTACCTCCAACATTCACTGAGCCCTGCATCTACCGTCAACGCTGCAACGTTGTAACTCCCTTCCGTCTTGGTCACATGCGTTTCCTGCAACGGCGAACAAGCAATTTTTTTCCTTTTTCTTTCTCTTTTCTTACTACCGCCGGCACGGTTTCCCGTGCGACACACGCCGCGATCGTACGCAACCGCTGTCAATGGGAAATCCGAATTTCTCATTCGGTTAGATTTATTTCCATACCGTGCGTCGCTTGTCGCGTGTCGCGTGTCGCGTATCGCCTACGAACCGCGTATCGCGTGTCGCGCGTTCAATCTCCACGAACCAAAGTTCCAGGGGATCGCCGGACACCATCGATCCTTCGTTTTACCAACGAAACCGCAACCTCTCCGACGTTCCTCGAGCTTCCTTCCCGTCCGATCTGTTACCCACGCGATCGATGTAATATCCTCCTCCTTCCGAAAAACGTACTTCCAAATTTATCTTTTCATTTTTCCGCTCGTTCCGCGCACGCGCCACTTCCTCCAACCGTCTATCCATCGATCCGCCAGCTAGCGAGGTTAGAATATCGATAATCAACGCGGACGGAGTTTTAACGTTACGCATGGTGCATCGCGTCTCGCGCAACTTTCCATTCGCGCGAAACGGAAGAAACGATCGAATCTTTCCTTTCTTTGCCTCTGAAAATCCCGCGAAACGTCGTTGTTGCAACGTTGTTCGAAGGAAATAAGGGGGGGGGGAAGAAAAAGGATTTGTATTGTTTTTGGAAATTAAATTTCGCATTGTCGAAAGAACGTGTAAATTCCGATTGCGAGTGGAACGATATTGGTAGTTGGACGGGATTTGTCCGCTCGCGCGAACGAGTCCCGTGTCAGTGTCCGTGACGGTAACGACGAGGACGGTGGCAGAGGTGGAACGTGGTGGCAGTGGTGGTAACGGTGGGGCAGTGGTGGTGGTAGAGATGGTGGAGGTTCTGGTGATGATGCACGATCCTGGTGGCAACGGAGGTGCTGCTAGCGGTAGTGGTAGTGGTAGTGGCAGTGGTAGCGGTGGTGGCGATAATCGAGGTGTCGGAGGTGGTGGTGGTGGTGATGGTGGTGGTGGTGGCAATAGTAGTAGTAGCAATAGCGATAGTAGTAGTGGCGGTAGTATCACTAGCGATACAGTAGTAGTAGTGGTAGTAGTAGAAGGAGTAGGTGACGGTGGTGGTTAAAGAGTGTGGCGATAGCGGTAGCGGTAACAGATCGAAAGTCACGAAAGCAGTCTCGCTCGCACTCGTCGTTCCAGTCGGTCTGATCTTTCGAAACGAAAGGTCGCTAGGATTTACCGGTATTTCCTATCTCGAACGATCGAGATGGAAACGAATAATATCTCCCATGACACTGCCACACTGCGCGTGAGAATTCCTTTCCATTTCCAAACTATACACCAGCGTTTCGATAGTCCGACACGTGGCAAAAATGCGACGCGTAGATTCGTGGAGAATGCGTATGTACGTATACAGGCGCGTACGCGCCTGTGTGCGTGCGTGTGTGCGTGCGCGCATGTACGCGCAAGAAGGCGAGAGAGAAAGAGAAGAGAGGTGTGTGGATATGCGTGAAGCAGCGCGCGCACGCGTGTGCGATTCGTACGTGAGAGTGTGCGACGCGAGGCAAGAGGAGATAGAGAAAAGAGTAGGATTCCAGGGAGAAGCGGAGTAAAAGGAGAAAGATATAGAGACACGCGCGATTGATAATTTCGGAGGAAAACGGGATAAAGGAACGGGAAGGAAAGAGAAAGATAGGAAGAGAGAGAGAGAAAGAGAGAGAGGGAGAGAGAGAGAGAGAAAGAGAGAGAGGGAGAGAGAGAGAGAGAGAGAGATCGGGAGAAGAGGAACGCATCGGACAAGTAACCGACAGGAGAGCGATGCTCGGTACCGCGCAAATTCACCAACACCGAGACTTACTGTTAATGCTGCCACACCTTTGCGGAACACCAACGTAACCGATATTTCCCGATGGCACTGTGTCTAATTTCTCTTTTACCACACAGAAACGGAAAACTGCACGAACGCGTAGAAGGAAGAAACGCTGGTCACTCGCGAGACACTCGCGATACGCCTTACACAGAGCGTATATGCATGGCATGTACACACACGAGAAACATAAAAACAATGCGATGGTACTGCTACCTCGACGTGGTTTGTTCAACTATAACGGCTCGTCCGATTATTGCCAGATGCACTTGGTTACCTTGGTAGCACGCATGCGTTTCGAGAGACACGAGGAACGCGTAAATTGGATTCTGTGGAAGGACGCGTAGCTGCTACGATCGGCTCGTATGCGCGGTAATACCGCTCTTCCATCCGTATAAACTACTCGTCCAACTTTCCACCGTTTCTGGCTCCACGCTTCGTCGCTCTCGACGATTTCACGATCGTGTACCTACGCGACTAAGCAACGAGATATCTCTAACCTACAACCTAGCGGACCGTTGCAGGCTTGCCAACTACCGACTACTGTATCTTCGACGACCTCGGACGACAAGGATTACCGCGATGACGTTGCAGGTGCTCTTTCTTTTTCTCCCCTCCCCACTCTCTCGCACTCGCACTCTCGTTCTCTCTCTCTCTCTCACACTCTCTCTCGCCATCTTCTTCTCTTCTTTGCTCTTTTCCTACCCCACCGCTCTTCCACTCTGCCTCACCCCGCCCTTATTCCAGCGCTTGCGCCGTAAGCTCGCTGACCACGGTGCTAACATCTAACGGACAATGTCGGAAACGATTTGTTTTCAAGAACGTTGCGTTTAACCAAAGAAACTGTGTACGCGTTAAATCATTTCGCATCGTTTGAGATACGATTCGATCGATCGAGAAAACAAGGGATTTCTTTACTCGCGCTGCGTAGCGTGATTTATTGGTTTTATAGAATGGGAAGGAAGATTTGCGATGTTACGAGCGATGATCGTCGACCGCCTGCGTGCAGCTTTTAATCGGCAGTTTTCTTCCCTAGTGTCATTTCGTTTCTAACCCCCTTTTTCCAAGGTTTGCAAGTGAGTAATCGTTGAATATCGCGATAACACTTATCGAGCGGATCGCGTATCGAATTCGTTATCGCTTATAGTCGAAAATGACACGCTCGTCGATCGATTTATGTTGGAAAGTTATTTTTATTTTTCGCGCAGATAACCTCTCTGGCCGGATCGAAATAATCGCCGTTTTGCTATTCCAGCACGCTTTGGTTAAAAATGTCTTGGTTCTTCGGAAGGAGGAAACAGCAAAAGCAATCGCCACCCTACTCGACGGAGGAGAAACAAACGTCGGAACAAGATGACGGAATCGTGTTCGTGGAAAAGTGGCCCGAAACGATACCGACGAATAAACCGTACGACACAGCGCCGTATCCCAGCGGTAATATATACCCGTACGTTGGAGAATTCGAGCAAGTCTTACCGCCCAGTTCGTCCAAGGACATTAATCAGGCAGAGAACGCGCATTATTTGAACGGTGTTCCGTTTAAGTTGTGCAAACGTTTAGAGATTAATGCGAACAACGATTTTGAGATAGACAAACTTAGAATTAGCGAGATTTTATCCTTCATAGAGAGAATAGAGAATCAAAACTACGACTACAGTTTCTCCGTGGAGGAAGGTGTTATGACGGAAATGAATAGTAGAAACGACGAATGATTTCTCTTTGCCATATCGAAGTTGTAAGAGCACGGAAACGTTCGCGAGACTGCACGGCGGCGATAGTTTCGACCGTCGCGTGCGATTCTAGTTTCGCGTTCGCGATTAAATTACACCGTCGTAGATATTCTCACTGTACCCTATCCGCAATCGTCGAGTCTACGAAAATACTCTTCCCACTCGCGAATTCTAGCAGAAAGGGAAAAGAAGAAAGATCGGATTGGCGTACGCTCGGTAACGTTTGAGCACAAATTTATTTGTTACAAAGGATACACGCGCTTGCTCGCAATTTCGCATGTTTGTCGTACGACATAGCACGTAACGATAGTTTTAAGTATACTTTATATGTTGTATGTTCCGGAAGTAGTATATTTGTAACACACGTGTAATATTAAATTGTCGATGCGTGTTTTTAATAAATATTAAGCATTCTGAAACGATCGATTCTTTCGTCGCAATCCGCGTGTCGATATATTATACGCGATAACACGATGCAACGTATATACATACATACATACATACACGCTCTCTCACGCGCGCATAGGTGCGTGCATCGTTTAATTACCGGCTAAACAATAACGATAGCGGCGTCTAGTTTATAGTTTGCGAAACGCAACTGGAAAGATGTAAAAGCATCCAGCAAGTTTCGTCAAATCGATGCCTCTCGCTCTTACCGCAGTAGCATACAGACTAAAGTAAAAGCAATGACGAGGAAAACGAATGGCATCCAAGTTTTAAGGAAACCTGCAAAACTGAAAAGAATAGGTTACGTTTGCGTTTTTCCCTTTACGAATCCAACGATTTCTTACCTCACGTACTTTCCATACACGAGCATAAGGAATGCCAGTTTTACCATGTTCCAGTTATTCGAATTATCGTACGACATAAGATTTAACGCCGTAGCTACGTGAGTATGACAATTGTCGCAACATATATTGTGCTGCGAAGAAGGGAAAAATTGCGCGTTAAACGACAATTAACGAGGGGGAAGGGAGGGTAAAAGTGGTAAGACGTGACTACTAAGCACTAACCAATTTTGTTTCAAAGATCGAACTGGCTTCCGCGACCGCAGCATCCCATCCCTGGACGCCTCCTTTCGCTTTGGTATAGTTCAATTGCCAGTATTTCGTAGGTTTGCCAAACGTCATATCGTCCTCGGATACGTGATACGGAGCGGAAAAGTCTCGTATGACACCGGTAGAAGTGGCAATACCCATGTGACCGATGATTGGTAAAAAATACCTTAAGAAGAAAAGGAGGTTAAAGGGGGAACGCAATAGAGGACAGGAAGGATGGTAATTTCGAAATGAACGAGAACGAGATATCGCTAAAGAGGAATAATCTCGACGCGATATCGATTTAGGTTATTTTTCTATTTTTGCTCACGACAAGATCGGTAGAGGGGTCCAGACTATGCAAAATGGAAATTTCTGTCTTTCCAGATTGATAGCGAGATCCATATTTGCCACGTTATCGAAATAATTCCGCGGTTCAGGCACGTCGTCGGAATAATCCTGCGGACCAGGCACGTCCTCTTTCATGTTTTGTTTTCACAGTGTCCGACAATCCGACTTGTCTCGCTGTACGTCTCTGTCTCTGACAGAGACATCTGACGCGGAGTTTTCGAAGTAACGCTGGAAGGCGTATCGACTGGCGCGCTGTACGAGAGACGAGCGTCCATTCGGAATAACGGAGCGCGTACTGGTTCGTGAAAATCTGTCCAACTGAACTCTTAGATTATTACAGTAGCGTAGGAATTTGCTTCGAACGTAACGCTGATGCTCGCGGTGGTGGTGGTGGTGGTGGTGGTCGTGGGCGTCGGATGGAAAGTCGGGAGAATTGGAATATCGCGGCAACGAACGTAACGGATTGATCGGTTATCGATCGAGATGGAGGTATAGATGGAGGTATAGATGGAGGAGGATAAGTCGGAAGGAGATTATAGAAAGAGCGGTAGGTCGGGGACGGGAGCGCAAAGGATACCGTAAAAGTGCTTTATACGGTAATAAGGAGGTGTACGTAACAGCGTTGCTGGCTAATGAAATTACGTAGGTAATCGCGATGGGTTTCTCGAAAGGCAGAACGTTTGTTTCGGTGGAAAGAAGATGCGCGGTTGTCGCGTGTTTGGAGTGGAAAAAGTTTGGAGCTTGGTATCCGGAGGACGGGTGGCTAGCTCGCGGCGCGCCTAGGGCAAGGTATCGGCGCGGTATTATCGGGATAGAGCGCGATGCTGACGTTGAGAGCGATCTTTTGGATCTCGGTGTGGTGGTGGACGATGGGGAGGAGCGACGGGAACGCGAGCCGCCACGAGGACATCTGCGCGGTGCAAAACGGTCGGCGATCCTACCTGGAGCTAGGCGAGAAGGGTATGTTGTACGCGAAGAACGTCTCGTTGACGAAGAACGAGCCGAGGCAAGACGGTTCGCGCGCGTACACCGGCAACAGCTCGCACGCTCAGTGCAACCTCGAGCTGGTCACCTGTCCCTCCTGCGTCATAATCATCACCTTCCAAAGCATCTCGTTGTCGCATCACTGCGGCGACGGCAGCGTGACCATGGACAGCCCGTGCAGGTGGTTACCGAAACCGATGGAATTTCGAGGAAACCCGCTGGCAAAGCTGACGATTTCTCGTTTCGCAGGTGCGATTACGTTTGGATCTCGGAGCCGCCGTACGAGGACGTGTCCGGCACTCCGTTCTGCGGCCTGTACGCGCCGATCACCTACAGGTCCAGCACCAGAACCCTCTCGATCACGCTGCTCTACAGCCAGTCGCATAAGCACGCGTTCACCCTGGAGTACACGGCCGAGAGTAAGCTTGCGGCGCGTCCGAGCTTTGCAAACTTTTAACACCTTCGGTATCGGCAGGGAACAGGTTGCACCTGAGGGGAACCGAGTTGACAGCGACCGGTCAAGCGGCCAAGGGACTGAACAACACCGGCGGTGGGATTCTAGCGTCCCCGTTCTTCCCGGCTCGGTATCCTCGGGACCTAGGCTTGGAGTACGTGGTCACCTGCCCCACCGAAGCTCCCTCCTGTCGCATCAGGCTGCTGTTCAGCGATTTCCAGCTGGCCACTGTCTCGATAATGGAGGTAAGGCTAGACTCGGCGGTCGGAGTGGACGGATAGATGATCGTATTGGCAGTTTTACGATTGGAACGGGCAACGGTTGGACGTGAGCAGCGGCGCGAGATTTCGGCCGCCGGTGATAATGAGTTCCGGCCCGTCGTTGCTCATACGATTCTACGCGAACGGCGGCACCGGTCTGGGCTACAAGGCGTTCTACTCGTTCGTCATCGGCCATCCGTTGGACAAGTCCGTGAAACCGATAACCGACTGCGGCGGCTACGTGGAGAACCTCGGCGGAGCTATTACCATGATAGACATGGTCGGCGAAGGGGTAAAGACTTACGATTGCGTCTGGTTGATCAGACCACCCAAGAGTTTTTTACACATGAAGACGCATATGTACCTAAAAGTGGTCACCTTCGAGGACATGGGTGAGCCGGAGGAATTCCGCTTTCCTTTTCTCGCGTTTACGTCCAAGCTGATTCGGCGCTGTTTCACAGCCGGGAACACGGAGCTGGTGGTGAGGCAAGGACCCACCTCGGCCCTGCTGCCGCTGGAGATTCTCAGGCACCCGGCCAGTCAACTGCAACCACCGCGGCACCGCGAACACGTCGCCCCGGTCACCAGCGGCTTTCACGTCAGCCTTCGCGGAACGTTCGGCCCGTCTTCCCACCTGGCCATCTCGTACGCGGCCTTCAGCTACATGGGTGAGCGTTTCGAACGAGTCTCGAAACGTCCAGTCACCATCCGCTCATCCTCTCGCTACATTCGTTCGCAGATTGCTTCGCGGGCTCGGATTTTCTCTGTCGCAACCATAGATGCATACCCAGTCAACTGAATTGCGACGGTTTCGACCACTGCGGGGACAACAGCGACGAACCGGCCACCTGCTTTCGAGGTAAACCGACCACCAGCCCGCGATCCTTCCGTCGGCCGCTTTTCTACAACGAGTAACCTTTTGCCAGATTGGGAAGTCGAGCCGCAGGATCGAAAGTGGCACATGAACAAGGCGAATTATTACTTTCCAAAGATCGATCGATATCCGGACTTGAAGACGGCCACCCTGGTTTTCGTCGCGAGCAGCCTCGGTTTGATCGTTTTGATATCGGCCTTGATCATTCTGCTGTACAGAATGGGAGCGAGAGCGAGGCAGCAAAGGGAATTGCAATCGAGATTGCAAACAATCAGCGAACTTTTAGGTAGGAGGATGGTCCACGCGCGAATTCGAGCGTGGGGAAAAACACTCGGTCGGACGATCGGTCGTGTACCGGCAGAGAGTAGCTAGACCGGCGATGATCGTTCGTTTCTCACCGCGACTTTGGACAGTGTTCGACATTGCAGACGGAGCGCGAATCGACGAGATCTCCGTGTCGGACGACCCGCCGATGTACGAGGCACCGCCCGGCTACGACGAAGTGATCAAGCTCGGATTCGATTCGGAGATCGTCTCTCGGAAAAAGAGAAGATCCTTTGGCCGGGAATCGCGCGGCAGGAGCTCCCCCGGCCAGAGCTGCTCGTAAGTAAAAACTCTTTCCGCTCTTTCACCGCCACGTAACCGCGTTCCGTTTATTCCATTCGGCACGACGGAAGATTGGACGCTGGCCGATCCTCCGTTTGTTCGATCGCCGACACCGCCGCCGGTACCAGTCAAGAGTCCAAGGGGCGGACTATACGACTGCCCGAGAGTCCACCGCCGCCGTACGTCACCCCTCCGGGTTCGATGTCGCGACATTTCAACATATCCGGCTTAACCATCCTCTCGAGCGCCCGTAAGTATTCCCGACGCGCGACCATCCCTCCAGGATTCCGCCAGGCTAAAACCGCTCGGCGAATTTTCAGGCGTACGGGACGACGAGGACGAGGGAACGTCGCAGCCGACCGGATCGCGTCGAGTCAGTGGACAATTCTCGTTGTACCTGTCCGGAAGTAGCGACCGTCCGGACTCGATGACCGAGGAGAATCTAGAAAGGGCCTCGATCTCGATCGATGCCGAGATTTTTGGTGCGTATCCACGGACTCGCAGCGCTTCGAATTCCATTCGAAGACTCGACACCTCCTGTGATTCGCAGCGGAAAACCTCGAGCGCTGCTTCGACCGACACGGAGGTGGATCGTGGACAGCGAAGAGGAGACGCAGACGAAACGGCCGGGGTCGTCGGGCAACCATCCGGAGCGACGATCCACGCGATCGAGGCCGCGGAGGAGGAGGAGGAGGAGGACGGGGACGGGGACGGGGAGCGAAACGCGGAATCGATCGAGGAACCGGTAATCGAAACGCGATCAATCGTCGACCGCGTCGGAGATAACGCCGGATCGAACGACGCATTCGTGTCCTCCGGATGTTCGTGCGAGGGTGCCTGCGGTTGCGCCACTATACGCCGGTCCTCGTCGTTCAAACGCCCAGCCGTCGACCACCTTTGGCCGGCTATTCGTTGCGTTTCCGCGGACGCGGACCAACCGTTCCTAGGTAATACCGATAACCGAGGCAGAGATACGGAGAAAGGGATAGAGACGGAAATAACAGGGGAAGCGGACAAGGAAGAAGAAGCGACGGAAGAGAATGAAGAGGAGGAGGTGGAGGAGGAGGAGGAGGAGGAGGAAGTGGAGGAGGTGGAAGAGGTGGAGGAAGAAAAAGAGGAGGACGAGGAGGACGAGGACGAGGGATGCTCGGAACGATCGAAAAGCACGGTGGTGAAATTGCTTGGCGGACGAGGAAAATGGCAACTGGGTAGCGGCGAATCTACCGTGGCATCTACAACCACGTCGACTCCGTGCAGTACGTTTCGAAGATCGGTGAGAAAATTTGCCGTGTGTCCGCGCGATGGTTATTTCGGGAGAGGAGCATCGGTGTTGAGATCTATCAGTAGTTACGAGAAATTGAGCAACGGCGAGTTCGAAGGATCGCGCGAGAGCTCGCACGCCTCGGACCCCGTCTCGCTCGCCCCTTACGACCAACGGCTAACTTATCGACGATACTCTAGCTGCGACGTGGAAACTCTTTACGAGGGAATCAAGATTTTGGACGGATTCTTAGCTCGCAGAGGTCTGACGGTGGCTCATTCTAGGAAACAATCGGTGACGGTGATGCTGTTCGGCACCCCGGAGCATGGAGCTATTCGTCGACGCGGAATCTGCGAGGAGGGAACGGTACGCGAAATTGGCCGCGTTTCTCGGCTAAACTTGGACGCTCTGTCCAACTGATCGAGGCGCGGCGTCTATTCGCGGAAGGAACCAACGGACGGATAGAGGAACGGGGATTAAAGAACGCTGGTCGGAAACGGTTTTATGCGAAAAATCATATTTATTTCTTTGTTATCGATAAAACGGGACACGACGCGTCGTTTCGCGTTTGGTCGCGTCGCGTCGCGTCGCGTCGCCCTTTCCGATTTGTATTGTAAGTAAATTGCGCTTAAACAGACGTAGTAAAATAGATATGTGTATGTGTGATATGTTATATGTCTGTGTATATGCATACAACATATGCATACGTATATGTACACGAGCGTCCCACGCGTGTGTCGTACCTTTCCGTACTTTGTCGATCGTGCGCCGGTCTCTGCCAAGTTGCTTCGAGTCGTAACAAAGCGAAGGGGGAGGGGGGGGGGGCAGAAATTTGGCACTCGTGACGCGTTCTTGCGGATAATTCGGAAGGAATTGGCAAGCGTTACTTGAGACAGTGACAATATTGTTTCATTCCACGATTCAAACAGTCCGCGGTGGAAGCGTAAGGGTTGATCCTGCTGACCTCGTGATCGGACACGGTGTACGTTCCGTTCTCGTGATACCGGACGGTAACCTCGAACTTGGCATCACCGGGGCTGACCTGAATCAAGTAGAAGTAAGCGACGCTGGTCGCGTTTCCAAACTCAACCACTCGATTCGCTCGATGCAACTTTTTCAGCCCGAGCTTCGCGCACAGCCGTTTACCCTTCTTGTTCCGATAGTCGTC
Organism: Euglossa dilemma; assembly: GCA_002201625.1. Classification (NCBI taxonomy): domain Eukaryota; kingdom Metazoa; phylum Arthropoda; class Insecta; order Hymenoptera; family Apidae; genus Euglossa; species Euglossa dilemma. The sequence goes on from NIJG01000245.1 coordinate 150,157, forward strand.
CACCTGTTTGTCCGCGTGTTCGAGAAACACCTGGGCTCCTCTCTGGACCACGGGATCGCGGATATCGGCGGACTGAAAGGCGGTACAGGCGCACCAGTGAGAGGAGATGCCGACGTCCGCGCAACCTCTCTCCCGTGGCACCGGAGCGGCGATCAGGCTGCGGCAACCCGGACAGCCGGCCGACGGAGCGGCCGAGCCACCCGACAGAGTCAACGCCTCTCTCAACGTCTCGTACAGATCGAACGGCGATGTGAGTCGATGTCGATTCGCCCGTAGCGACCGATACGCCTGCGGTCGTTCCACTCGCAACCATTCCGGCAACCAAAAGTATAGAAACGGTAGCCTTTCCTCGTACCAGCCGACAAACGTGTTTCGAATAGGTCCCCACCGCATCCCGTGATCGCTCAGAAGCACGATCATCGTGTCGTTCAGTACACCCTCTCGTTCCAGCCGTTTCAGCTTGTACAGCAATCGATCGTCCATCGAGGATAATCCGTTGGCGTTCTCGTGACTCACGCTGATCGTCCAGAAGAAGCCAAAGTACGGCTGGCCGAGGAACGCGCGCGCAAAGTCGCTCGCGTAATCGAGGATTCTGTCGAAACTGGTCTCCGGTCCGGTGCAGTACTTTAGTCCGAATCTGGGAAAGAGACAGAGATAGAGAGAGAGAGATATATATAGAGAGAGAGATATATATAGAGAGAGAGAGAGAAAGGGGTAGGATGGCTTACCTCTTCTTCACCTTGAGCAACTTTTCGCAGGCGAGCATGTAAGGTCGTAGGTAATAGTCGGTAGGTGGATCGACGAAGCCGACTTTGAAGTAATTGAAGGTATTAAGGGCAGTCTCGTCCTCTCCGTAAGCGGTCGCGTAACCGGCGTTGCGAAAGTTTCGCCAGAGGAACGAGCAGCGATCCAACATGTACGGAACGGTCGGTTTGCAGAGGGAATAGGCCTGAGCTTGATTCAATCCGGTAAGGATCGCCATCAAGTTCGGAAAGGTATTGTCGCCCATCTTGTTGTATCCGTTGAATCGGAGCCAGCCGGTCTGTAGCAAGTATTTCTCGGTGTTTGGCGCGCTGCGCATAAAGTTTAGTCTGCTAACGCTGTCGATGCCGAGGACCAGAACGCTGAGTTTCCTGGAAAGAACGGCGGGGCTGTTGGCCTGGTTGGCGTTCGATCGCCAACGACCACGGACCTTCTCCGGGTCGAGGATCGGATGAACGTTCTCGTAGATCGGTTTCCCCGGCGGCTTTTCCCCGGGTTTCGCCTTGGCGCTGCAACTGACCATCACGGCCGCGGCCGTGGCGACCACCTCGTCCGGCAGCTTGGTCTCACCCTCGAAGCTCTCGCATCGCTTCACCCTGTCGACACGCACACAGAGACACGGTCGAGATGAAACGCGCGACGTAGTCACGCTTTTCTCGTCTGGCTAGTCGCGTTACCTGCGTCGTTCCCTCTGTCCAAGACACTCACACGATCGACGAATCGACGTTGCTGCTGCTGTTGTCTTTGCTCGCTTTCTCCGGCTGCTTCCTCTCCGGCCTCGTGACGGAGGACCAACAGCACCCTAGGTCGGCTTTGCTCGCGTCGACGGAGAGAAGGAAAGTACCGTTCTCGCGGGAAACGCGACTCTGCGCGTCCGTCCAACACCTTTCGAACTTTTCTTTCTTCACGTGAGACCGAATGGACGGGTCCAACGGTTCTTTCGACAGCATCTGACACCTCGAGTTCCACACTAGGTAGCCGTCCATCGTTCCTGCGAAAAAACTCGGTTCGGTGAGCGTTTCCGACGAGTCTCTCTAGCCACGCGTCGATCGCGATCGACTTACCCTCGACCGCGTTGTACGCCCTGAACACCGAGGGATATCGCGGCTCAAAGTCGTACTCCTCCTCGGAGGAGACGACGTAGAGGCTGGCCAGAAGGGCTGCCGGTAGCAGCAGCAGCACGATGACTTGCCGCCGACGAAGGCAATCGACGACCGATCGAGGCCGCCTGTTCGGCTCGCGACTGCCACTCTCCGGGTCCGAGGGCAGAGGCGTCCACGCCGGTCCCGACCCCGGTCCCGACCCCGGCCCCGGTCCCGGTCCCGAATTCCACGCTCGCGAGTGCATACCTTGCCGCGCACTCTCGCTACGGCGATGATCCCGATCGGCCGCGCCGTCATCGAGATCGCTTCTCACCGAGCAGCCCCGTCCTTCCTCCTCTTCTCCTCTCTCTCTCTGCCTACCGCGTCCACCGATTTCCCCCGTAGTCCGCGATATCGGTCACTCGAGTTACCAAGAGACGCGGGGACGAGCAGCGGGCCGGTCTCCGTTGATCCTCCGCCTTCCTTCCGCTTACACCCCGCGCTGCACCTTCCTTCTATCGAATGCGGCAAAAGCGAAACGATAATCGCAGGGTTTCTTCTTCCCACTCTTTCGACCAGTTGCGCGACTAGTTTGAAACGCGCGGAACAAACGAAATACGGCTAGGGAGAGTGTTTTAGAAACGTCTAGGTTTCCATAACGTTTGGATAACGTTTCGACTAGGTCGCGCGCGCGCGAACCACGGACAGTTCGAGACGAAGAAGAATTCGTAGGAAACTGGGGTTATATCGGTTGGATGAACGATCCTCGCCGTAGCTCTTACCGAAAGCCGGAAGGAGTAACTTGGAGGGAAGAAAATGCGTTCGCGCGCAGTGTCGGCGTTGCGTCGTCGGAGGAACGTGGTCGGAGCAACGTCGTCAGACGGATCTCGATAATAACTGTTCCGGATATACTTCGTTTGGACGAGAATACGAGTAGGGATGCGTAAATACCAACGTGACCCGACACGACGCGATGCGACGCAACGTGACGTGACCCGACGCGAACCGACCCGTCCCGAAGCAGACCCCGACGCGAACCGACGCGAACCGACGCGGAACGACCCGACGTTCTACGCGTCTAGAGCTTCCCTTGCTTCCTCGATCGAGTAATTTTCGAGTCGATATCGAGAGAAGAGAAGCGTTAGAAGTAGGACGGATATGGCGAAAACGTCGATGGACGATCCTCCTCGCGGATGTCGATGCGTCGATGTCGCTGGGCGTGGATAGCCGTGGATGGCCGTGGATGGCCGTGGATGAGCGGCGATTAGCAGCGCGAGTGAGAAACTACTAGGTTGAAAGACGGACCGTCGGAGGGAAGAAACTCGGTTCGGTGGTCGGAACTGAAGGAAACTCGCGGTACGGAAGCCGGAACGAGAGACTAGGAACGGTTGGCTATCGACGCGCGTAGCTACGACTCTGTCGTGTTGGCTCGTTTCGCGCAGATGCGCGCATCTCCACCAATTTCGAATCGATACGTGGCTGAATGGAACTTCCGCATCGCACGCAGGTTCTCTATTTCAACGTGCACGACTCCGTCACGTGGGCCAGATGCGCGCCAAACGGCCGTGCCGCTCTTGCCAGCTGAGTAAACTTGCTCGCGGAAAAAAACCATCGCTTTTTCCAACTTTCCTTAGGTTTATTCGTCTCGCGTAACGGGCAGATACAAAGCGAATACGAAGCGAAAAGGAAGTATTCGTGGTCGCCGTGGTCAGCTACGCCGGGAAAGCGTCCTCGTGGTCGTTGGTTAATCGCTGCGACGATCCGAGAGAATCAACGGCCTCTGGACGAACCCTCGACGACGACGTTCCTCCTCGGATAACGCTGGTCGCCGGAGCCGAGACGTTGGGTTTGCCAAGAATCGTCGAACGGCGGACATTCTGAAAGGAAGGAGACGAGGATAAGAGCGAGGCGCGGAAGGAGGAGAAGGAGAAGGAAAGGGATGAGCGTGTACTAACTGCAAACGGAGCAGCGTTTCTCGTCGGAGCCATCGCCGCATCCGTCGCGGCCGCTGCAAGCGATCGCGTCGGAGCGGCACCTGCCGTTGTCGCATCTGAACGGGCAATGCCTGGTGCCGACTCTGCCGCGGTAGCCGGCCCTGGTCCGACAGGCCGCCCTCGGCTCGTCGCTTCCGTCGCGGCAAGAGACCACGGCGTTGCAAAACTCGTACGCGGGCAGACACTGGCCGTTGTTGCACCTGAACGCACCCTCCGGGCATCCTACCGCGAAACGCAATCGAACCGAATGCTAAACTACCGCTGGAGGCGAAGAAGCTCGGAGGAGGAGGGGGGGAAGAATGGCTTACTTCGACGATCGTTGCAGCCGGATTCGTCCTCTCCGTGCGGACAGTCCTGCTTGCCGTCGCACATGGTCGCCCTGGAGACGCAGACTTTGCTGGCGTTGCAGGCGAAGGCTTGCTCGGGGCAGGGGAATCGTCCGTGGGTACACCGCTCGTCGGAGCCGTCGCTGCAGCCGGTGTTTCCCGCGCGGCAGCTCGCGTTCTCCCCTCGGAAGCCGCACTCGCACACCCCGTCCACGCATCTCGAGTAAGGGTCCGCCAGTCGACATTCCAAGTCCGAGACGCACTCGTATCCCAAACTCACGGCTGTCACCGTGTCGTCCTCCGACTGTCGATCCGCCTTCGTGGCCAGCGCTGCGTAAACTTTTCCCCGTCATCTTCCGCCCCGCGTTCCCCCCTTCCTTCCAACCTCTTACCTGACATCCACGCGCCGTTCGCCGACTCGCTAACGGCCTCCACGATTATAGCGTCGTCCTCGCCGTCCTCGCCGCGGTCCGTCGACGACCAGAGGGTATCGGCCGGCTGAGCGATCGCCGAGTCCGCGGTGGCGTTCTTCAGCCAAGCGATTTCCACTCCTGGAAAACGAAAGGAGATTGACGAATGGTCGGTGGAAGAGCCACCTCTGGACGAACGTTTACCCGTCTGCTGGTAAGCTTCGGTCGGTTCTCGGTCTCCGAGGGTGGTCGGGGTGGTTTGCCGGTCGCTGAACAACGGCNCGAGTCCGCGGTGGCGTTCTTCAGCCAAGCGATTTCCACTCCTGGAAAACGAAAGGAGATTGACGAATGGTCGGTGGAAGAGCCGCCTCTGGACGAACGTTTACCCGTCTGCTGGTAAGCTTCGGTCGATTCTCGGTCTCCGAGGGTGGTCGGGGTGGTTTGCCGGTCGCTGAACAACGGCGGCGGTCGGACGAGATCGTCCGGTCGGCACGTGTCGTTTTCCCGGCGCATCGGCGCCGTGCACTGGCATCGGCCGAACAAGTTCGGAATGAGGAAATCGCAGTGCGAGTTTTCCTGCCACAAGCGACAGTGGGCGTGCTCGTAACAAACCTGGCCGATCTTGGCCGCTGAAACGCGACGAGAGGTCGGCGGTGTTTGGATTAGGTAGCAGCGGTTAGCTAGAGGGAACGACGTCTACTCACGACCCAGGCACGTGTGCCGGCGAAATTGAAGGAAACCGTCTTTGCAACCGCAGAAACCGTCCAAGCACCCGCTGTTGGCTACCTTCAGGGTGCACTGCTCGTCGACCAGACAATCCTGACCCAGAAGAGTGGCTGCGTCGTAGCGAGGCATAGGAAAGAAGAAAGAAGAAAGAGGTAAGTGGCGGAGGACGAGGAGGAGGACGAGGACGACGAGGACGCGGAGGAAGAATTCTCACCCTCGAGGCAATGCGTTCCGTTGTACGCGGCAAAGTAGGGGAAACAGCGACAGCGACCCATGTGACAGTGACTACTCTGGATGCTGGACTCGCACTCCCGGTCTCTGGTACACGGTTGGTTCAGGTTGATCCTCTGGACGGAGCCCGTCGGCGACGCTAGGATGGTCCCCTGAAAAAGTCGCAGCAGAATCTCGTCGCCTGTTTTTCTCTCGCTTCGGCGAGAACGGTCCACCGGAGAACGGGAAGAAAAGGTTATATCGAGAGAGGCGCGTCCGCGGCCCTGTTCTCTCAGCCTGTTTCCGGTCTCGTCACCTCGATCGCGTTTTCGAGTTTCTCATCGGCGTCGAACAATGAGCGCATAGTTGCGAGCGCGCGTTCCGCGCGCCGGGTCACGGCAAACGTGGAAACGAGCGAGCGAGCGAGGGAAGGAAGAAAGAAAGAAAGAAAGAAAGAAAGAAAGAATGAAAGAGGGGCGGTGGGAAAGGGAGGAAAAGGAATTTGCGAGGAAAAGCGGAAGGAGGATGGGAGGATGGGAGGCGCGGAGGAGCGCGGCGAATAGCCGCGTAAGGTGGACCGTTAGTCAGCTGTGGCAGTTAGTCCGTAGCGCGTTCGCGATTCGTAGATTGCTGCGAAACGAGCCGCGTACGCGTGCGACTATCTCGCGAATCTCGCGGGTCTGACTTATCGGTTTTTTCCTCCTCCCTCGGGTTATCGCTCCTTCGCCCTGGGCTTCTCCGCGCGACGACGCGACGCGCCGCGCCGCGCGGCTCTCGATCGCATCGGCTGTGCGAGCACGAACGTGCGAGAAAACTCACCGAACGATGAATCGCGAGAATCAGAAGAACTATCGTCCGATCGTAGCCGCGCATGGTCGATCCGGTGTTTTTCCCAGATTCGGCAGTTGCCGAGCCTCGAGCCTGCTGCTGGTTAGCCTCTGGTTGCGCGATGTATACCGATTCCAGTTACGCCACTGCTCGATATCCGCGCGTTCCTCGGCTGATGACTGAAAGCAAACTGAGCGACCCTCCGCCGCTTTTGGCCTCGGTGCACCGACGATGGAAAAGCGGACACAACCGTGTTCCCTCGCTCTCCCACTTCTTTACCACGCCGTCTTCTCTCCGACTTCGTGTCTCCTCTGCTGCTCTTCATCTTTCTTCCAACCGCGTATTCTCCCTTCCGCCATCCGTCTGCTTCCTACCTAGCAAATCTCTCTCCGAACCGACCACGTTCCTTCTTTTCGTTTCTTAGCTAGTCGGTTAGTTATGGCTCCGTCGCGGCTTTCCATCGCTGCGACCGATATATGGATATCGAAACGAAAGGAGGCACGAGTGTCGAACGTATGGGATTCGGGTCACGTGCAGGTTACTTCGAAATTCATTGGTATTCTAGTACGAGAGAGGATCGCAGACGCGCGAGCTTGTTCCACCCCTTCTCTTCTTCCTGTTGCTGCATCGCCGGCGCCTCCCTTTCTCGCACCGGTCACCGGTGCCATACGCGGCCCTCCTCCGAGCTACCCCTACGCCGAGGAGAGAGCCCTACGACCGCCAACGGTGCGAACCGAGCGAACCAAGCGCGCCGATAAGGAAATACGAAGAGGAGGCAAGGGGGCAGCGGCGAGTGCCCCTCGTGAAACAGGAAGCATCGCGATGGACTACGTTGGAATGTAAATGGAGGAGGATCGAGCGAGACTGGAACAAAAGAAGAGCGAGGCGCGAGAAGCGCGTAGAACGCGTTCAGCGCGAGGTAAAAGACCTGCACGGAAATGCCGTAAAACCGTACAAGGATCGAACAAGCGAAAACCAAACTGTCGCTTCGTCCACCTCGTGTTTTATTCTACCCAGCTGATCAACCACCGCTTCAACGACAATTTCTTCCTTCCTCTTTCCCGATCTTTTCATCCGATCCATCTTCATTTTCCCCTTTTATCCCTACGTCCTATAATTCGCTTTGCCCCGCTTTACTTCCTTACCTACCCTCCTTTCCCTCGCCCCCCCCCCAACGATAGCGATTCGATGTTCCACGTCCACGCGCTTCATCCGCGATTAGCTTCGAAATGTGCAAATAAGGAAGTCCGGAATGCTTCGGTATCTACCTTAATTTATCTCTTTCGTTCCGAATACATCCCGATTGTATACCGTCTTTATCTGACCGAGTATCTGAAAATTATGCTATAACCACGGTAATATCAAACCTCCCGATCCCCGCGCCTTCTGCATCTTCCCCTTTCTTTCATGCCTCGTTATTCTCTTTGAATTAATTACAACTCGGTTATTAATTTTCCCGCACTTATGTACACGCACTCTTCTTCCTTTCTTCTTCCAACCGGCCAATCTCCGTCGTAATCCACCGACCGCGAATTCCATTTCGGATTTCGATTAAACCGATCCTACGGAAAAATCATCCGAGCGAATTCCACGCGCGATAAAACTTTAGCCCGATTGAAATTACCGCCATCCGAGACATTTGTCCAACCGCAAACTCGCGCTACCATCGATACCATCTCCAATTCCAATTTACTCCCATCTATTCCAATTTACAAAAGTTCCTGGCCTGCAAGCGCCAGCCGTGATAAACTCTCATCCAACGTTTTCTTTTCGTCCTCCTTCCAAACGAAAACTAAAATCGATCGTTGAAAGCGAACGCAAAGATAGCCAAACGTACAACGCGATTAGAGTCGTTTACGTTATGTAACTCGTTCGATATTTTCACGAGAGATGTCGCTCTGCTCGTACTCCTCGTTTCTGGCTCGCGTTAAAAGAACAGGTTAAGCGTTACGAAAACTTACTTTCAGGCATGGCATTTATTTGTAAGAAAATGATTTCCAATACCGGTAAGTCCATTTCCCCTGTCTTCCTGTCCGATCGTTATCGGCTCGAGTTCGCGTCTCTTAAGACAACGATCAACCACCGATAATCCGAATCCATTTCATTTCCGATTAAACGCACTCGAATTCGATAGAACCAACAAACGTTTCGCCATGTCGTGTAATCGGCGATCTCTCTTTTCAGTACTCGGACATACTGTCAAACAGCTATTTTATTTCGAACATCTACTAACCAAACAAGTAAGAAAATTTCGATCTAATCTTCCTATTTTTTATTCTCCTTATTTTGCTTATGCCCCCCCCCCCCCGCCAACCTCCCCTACCT